>APFE031026446.1:182472-192750 GCA_000404065.3 Pinus taeda
TTTTATTTAATTTTGTTAATTTTAATGTATGTGTGAAACTGATTGATTAGGGTTTTTTGTTTTATTTATTAGGGGCTTCCATGTGTTACTTAGCTTTAGGCCATCATCTCTATTCATGTTATTAGAGGTTTTTTCGATTTCAATAGCTTCCTTCACCCTTCTTTTTAAGTAATGGTCTTCTTTATGAATTAATCTTGCCTGTTCTATGCAGATATAGTGTGAGGATGAGCATGCATGCTGAGCTAGACCTGATTTTTCCGACCTATTTTTTGAAATATCATTAATATGTTCTCTTAACCTAATGCCAAATGATCTTCCTATTTCCCCTATATATATTTTACCACAAGAACAAGGAACTGAGTAAACTCCTTTGAGATTTTTTGAGTCTATTAGGTCTTTGGCGGAACTTAGCATGTTTTTGATGGTGTTAGGGGGAGTGAAGGCCACCATAATGTTATGCTTGGAGAGAATTCTGGATATTTTGTTAGTGGTGCCTTTAATATAGGGTAAGGAGATTCTAGGGTTTTCTAGGGTCTTTCTTTTTTGGTTATTGGTTGTGGATTCTTTAATAATTTTAAGGATAACTTTTTTCTCATAGCCATTGTTTATAAAAACTTTGCAGAGGTGGTTAAGTTCTTCTTCTAAATGTTCAGGGTCTGAGATTCTTGAAGCTCTGGTAGCTAGGGTTTTGATGATACCAACTTTTTGTTTCAGGTGGTGGTGGGAATTTGAGTGAAGGTATTTGTCAGTGTGAGTTTGCTTCCTGAAGACTTGGTGGCTTAGCTTGCCATTTTTCTTAGTGAGGAGGACATCAAGGAAGGGGAGTTGGTTGTCTTTTTCAATCTCAATAGTGAATTTAATGTGATCTGAGAGGCTGTTTAAGAGGCTGTTTAGGTGTCATCTTGAATCTTCCCAGCTCCTTCACCTAGTTCTTCAAAATGTCTCTCGAGTTGGAATTACTATTGGGTATGTTGAAGGGAGTCTCCATGATGATCACGGGCTCTGACATCTGATATATCTCATCATAATCATGTGCCCTAAAGGTAGTAATATATGTCCTGTTGACACTGCTCAATGTCATTGTCTTAAGATCAGTGTGTCAGATGATCCAATGTATCATGTCTACGCATGAGAGCATGGGATACCTGCATGCAATTCGGTACAAGCCAGACTTGTGAATGTTCACATATACTTGGAGGTATTTGAGGTAATCCCCAAATGTTCCCACAAATGCATCATTGACCTCTTTCCATTTCAGCTTGATGTCCTTATCTACAATCAACTTGGTATCGTCATAGATCGGTAGACTTGTGGACACTCGCTCAACTGTTGCTCTAGTTGCACTTCCGTCAATGTCCTTTGATCCTTCTCACTTAGAGGCCATTGATCCTAAACTAATAAGAGGCAGACAAACACCTACTAGATCTGGAGGCAAAGCAACATGCATGGCAAGAGATCTGTCATTGAAAACCAAAGCAAGCTTGAGGAGTAACATGCAACATAGCTGGGGATTGATTGGCAAGGATTGCACAATTTCTTTTGCAAGGCTAGCCTACTAGTGCCAAAACTATGCAAAAGGAAGTTTGGGTTGTCAGGGGAGGCTGGCTGGCTCCTGGATTTCTACAATGTGCAATCCAGGCTGGCCTATTGGCTATTAGAATTGTGCAATGTGTAATTTTAGCTGGTATTGGTTGCAGGCCCAGTGACTGCATTGCGCAATTTTTTGGGCCAGTAGTCACTGTCCCTCAAAATCTCACAATGCAAGACTGGAGGACAGCTCCTGGGCAGAAATGTGCATTTCCTAAGAGGAATATAGATAATTCCCTCTCAGGATTGCACAGTGTTGTCTTGGTGAGGCAGAGTCTAAGCCAAGGCTACCGAGACCCACCAACAGGCAACTAAAAGCAAATGTGATTATGAATGCATGGCAATACTAAGTGTAAGAAGGAGTAAATGATCATGCATGCAAACAGTGAACGAAAAATTTAGAAAATGGAACGACATGCATGTGGGTGAAGTGAGTCACCGAATTGGTGACCATTCATGCAAAACAATTTCATGCGTGTGGTAGAAGTGAGATGCTAATGAAAAAAGAAATGATGCTAGTACAAGCTAGTATGCATGTAAATGACAGCAAATGTTCACAGAAATGAAGCAAACAACACTCACTCAAGCGAAAACACAAAAAGTGACAAAAATGTTGCAAAAGACAAGTTAAGACCACTTACTTGTGGATAGTTGAGTTGTATGTGTCAAAGAGTCCTGGATGTGTTGTGGGACGTCAGAGCTCCAAGATCGATGTGAAGAAATGATCTCTGATGCATCAAATAAAAAAGTTTGAAGCTCATGACGCGCATGCCACAAATCCAGGAAAAAGCAACACTTGGAGGAAATATTATAAAATCATCATTGCATGTAGCCTTTAGCTACTAAAACTAGCTCCCTAAAATCTAGGGATGCTTTTCTCTATTCTAGGAAAAAGCAGCCCATGCATGCAAATTAAGTTTCCTTGGTCCTAGGTGGAACTGGTCAACTCAACTGCAGGTGCAATAGTCTGCTCAATTGGGAGGAAAAAATGCGCATTTATGGGAGGGAGTTGGGTTGGCTACCCAGAATATTTGTGCAATTTCTTGGTACAGCAGATGACTGCTACCCATGATTGCGCAATTCCTGGGCTCAACAACCCTATTGGGAGGAATTATAGAATTTTCTCAGTGAAACTTGACTGGAAAATTTGCACAATTTTGGAGCCCAGTAGGCTGCCAGACAAAATTGTACAATTTCTGGAGGGAAGGTTGGACTCCCTCCATAATTGTGCAATTTCTTGAGGGATATGTGCATCCTGTAGCTAGATCAAGTCAGAAGAAACAATCTATGAGGGGGATGCAACAAGCTTTGATGGATAGGCTATCATTCTGCAAGAAAATCACTGAAGCTTGTGTACTTGACAAGGCAAGACATGCTGCTATGAAAGGTTGGTAGGGAGGCTCCAAAACAAAGTTAAGGAAAACATTTTGGAGGCTAGTTGTAGTTGCTACAACAGAGGGGGACAACTTGATGAAGATGACCTTATTGACCATATCTTATAGAACCAAACTCCCATTGCCATACCAGTTGGTGAATTACTGAAAGAATATGAGAGTAGTCCTTGGATTGACTCATTCTCTATTGACTCTAGCATATAACATGTCAATATTGTATAGTTTGGACAATCTAGAACTCTAAATATCAACCCCTCTTTCTCATCCAAACAGGAAGAACAGATTGTGTAATGTATTGAGGCAACACCTCGATGCTTTTTCTTGGGATTGTAAGGAAATGAAAGGTGTGCATCCCTTAGTTTGTACTCATCATATTTACATCAAAGAGGGATGCAAGCCAGTGCACCAACCCCATAGAAGGATGAACCCAACTTTTAAGGACATTGTGGAAGAAGAATTACAAAAGCTACTGAATGCAGGGTTCATATACCCCATTTTAGATAGTGAGTGGGTGTCACCACTTGTTTTATTTCCCAAGAATAATGGGAAGTGGAGAATTTTTGTTGATTACCAGGAACTTAATAAGGCTACAAAGAAGGATCATTTTCCTTTGCCCTTCATCAAACAAGTCCTAGATGGCCTTGCAGGAAATAAATTATTCTCCTTCCTGGATGGATTATTGGATACAACCAAATTCAGATCAACCCTCAAGGCCAATAGAAGACCACACTTACATGTCCGTAGGGTACCTTTCCTTATAGATTTCTTCCATTTGGTTTGTGCAATTCCCCTGCTACTTTTCAAAGGACAATTCTAAGTATCTTTGATGAACTTTTACATGACTATTTTAGGATATACATGGATAATTTCACTCCTTATGGATGTGACTTCTATGAAGATCTTTCTAATCTATGCAAAGTTTTGAAGAAATGTATTAAAATGAATCTCTCATTAAGCCTTGATAAATGTGTTTTTTTTATGAATGCAGGGACTTTCCTCGGCCATTCAATATCTAAGGAAGTGATACAAGTTGACCCAAAAAACATTTCCATCATCAAAAGGGTCCCTATCTCTCAAAAACAAAGATATGTTAGGAGTTTTCTTGGATTAGCTAGGTATTATAGAAGGTTCATTAAAGATTTTAGCAAACTAGCTTCACCCTTGTTTGGACTGCTAGCTAAAGATTCAATTTTTTGTTGGACAAACAACTATCAAGATTCCTTCGAAGCAATAAAAAAAATATGACCACTGCACCCATCCTTACGAGTCCCAACTGGGCATTACCTTTCCATATACACACAGATGCCTCAGACAAAGCTTTAGGGGCTACCTTAAGACACGTAGAAGATAAATTGCCATATTCTATCTATTTCATGAGTAAGAACCTTTCTAAAGTTGAGCTATATTATACTGTCACTGAAAAGGAACTCTTGGATGTGGTGCATTATTTGAAAAAGTTTAGGCATTATATCACTGGTTATCAAACTTTGGTTCACATTGATCATGCAACCATCAAGTATTTAATGAATAAACTTGATGCCAATCTTAGGATAATTAGATCGTTGTTATTATTGCAACAATTTGGTTTGACTATTGTTGATAAACTAGGGAAAGAGAATGAGAATGTGGTTTCTGATTTCTTGTGAAGACTAACCTTGCCTGCAGGAAAGGAAAAAATGATAGATTATAGACTTCTAGATGAACATGTCTTTTCCATCTCGGTACTTTCTCCTTAGTTTGTTGATATAACCAATTATTTGGTTGTTTGGAGGTTACCTCCCATGGGGACTTCACTCAATGAACCTATAACATAGCACGTGTGTTTGTGGCATACTAAACAATACACTTTACTTGACTACACATTGGAAAACACCTCTAAAAATCACTTTATTTAACCCCCTACCAAACCGAACCGAATACACTTTTCCAATTTAAAAGGCCCCTACTTTCACTAGATGTTGTAGGTATCCATTTTTCCATTAACATTTTTTATACCCCTTTATATTTATATCCCTTTATTTTCATTAACAATGGTAAGAAGATTATGCACCTAGAAAGAATAACCTAAATACTAGGTAGCTGAAAACTTGAAAGTTTCATTAAAAAAGAGGCAAATATAAGTTGGTTGATTTACAAATACACACTGTGGAAAATTTGAATGGAAAATACGTAGATTTAAACTCTCAATTGCATCTATATTCTCTTGAATACTAGGAAAGATACACTACAACAATTCAAAAGAGGATAGAATGTAAAATGAATATAGACACATCCAAAATCCTATTTGGTTGGACTTTGTCAAATCATAGCCCTAACCTTATCACCTAGTGCACCATAGTTGTGTGGTAAGAGTGCTAAGTAAGTGTGTCTCCATCAAAAGATGAACTAGAATATGCAAGCATGCATCCCTTCCTTGAGATATGAGTCCTCTACCTAAGATGGGAATTTCTCATGCGTAAATATTGTAATTGACTAAGGATCTGCACCCTCTTAGGAAGAATAGATCATGTATTCTAAAAAGAAGAAAATAAAATATCTAATAATAGAAAACTCCATAAAAAACTGAAATTGCTAAATTTGAAACAACATCTAAACTTGAATTAACTGAAGGTGTGACATATTTGCCCTTAGCATGCATGCACCCTCTTCCAAAAAATAGTCTATTTCACTATCTCTTTTGGCAAGCATGTTCCCTCTACTAAGAAATAGTAGGTATCAATGTTTCCTTAACTTTGATTCAACCTGGTCATTGCTAATGTAAGGAAAGGGTGAAGGTGTCATATATGTTGTCTTCTGTACTGCTCCTTCATTGGGAGGGTCAGTAGCTGAGCAATAGGTAAAAAATATTAACACACACATTAGACATAGATCATAGAGGTATTAGTAATGTGATGCATGTTTGTTCTAGAGCAAGGTTTCTTGTGAGTGAGATTAGAAGCAGGAAGTGGGAGTGGAAGCAGGAGTGAGGAGTGACATTTTCAAAAGCTCCCAAGTTGGGAGCAATTTTGGGAATCAATTTCATATAATTATATTTTTATATATTTTGATGCATATATGTCAAAAAAAGCATGTAGAATGATGAATTTGTGATAAAAAACATAAAAACATGTATTAAAACATATAACATCATTCATCTAGTAGCTATAATCTTGATCAACCATAGGTCCAAAAATTACAAGTTCTCATTTATATAGCATGTAAAGGTGCACATAACCAAAATAACATTGAGTGTAATCCATTTCTGAACTGAAATTACATCAACAAGTAGGCTCTTGATAGCCTCTAGAATAGAAAAAAATCATGCTACAACAAATACCTACATATCATCAAAATCACTGCCTATATTGGGATCTTTGTCATTAATATCACCCTCTAAGAATTAACATAAGATAGAAAAAATGTAACATGTCAAGACAAAATCCAATGGAAATATCATAATCCTCCTAATCCTGAAATCCTGAGAAACCAATAAGTCTGAGGCATTTTGAGTCAGATCTAAAATTCTAGTTTCTCCATATGAAACTAATAAGGCTAGAACCACTCTCAAACATCTTGAGTCATTTCATGGTAATGTTAAACATTTATGTAAAAGGATGAAAACAAAGATAGGTTTGAATATTAGGCTCTTATGGACCTAATATTACAATAGCTTTTTATTTCTCCCTCCCACTCTTGATACTCCCACAATACTCCTGAACCTCTATTTCTCTAGCCCACTTATTTTTTGCCTCCGCATGGCCAATGTACTATATAAAAAATACCTTATAATACACATATTGGTATACAACATGTATAAACCCTTTACTCCCCTATTATATGCTCAATATATTATTTCATTTTTTCCTCATTTTTTATACCCCAATATGAATGCACATTATATGGTATTGATTTGTCAGTGAAGCCCCCGTGTTCCCTCCTAACTTATCTTGCATGGAGAAAAGAAAGATTGTCATGAAGGGTGCACAATTCACCTAGATTAGGGGAAATCTTTTTAGATTGGGGCCATATTAGATCCTGAGAAGATGTGTGAGGGAAGAAGAGGTCTTGGACATCCTCTAAGCATGTCAGGATGGAAACTATGGGGACCACTTTGCTTCTAAGAGGAAATCTCTCAAATTTCTACAATCAGTTTACTATTGGCCCACTTTTCATCAAGATGCAAGGAGGTACACCACTAAGTGTGATTAGTGCCAAAGGATGGGTAAGCCAACGCTGAAGGATGAAATTCCCTTACAACCTCAAGTGACCCTAGAGCCATTTGAAAAGTTGGGCATGGATTTCATTGGACATATTAATCCCACATTAGGATAGAAAATGTATAGAGAAAATGAGACCAGAGGGTCATAACTAATTTAGGTAATGTTAAGAGAGGTCCACCAATGTCAATTCATCACCCATACACTCTATCTAGTCAAAGTTATATCAAAAATCCTCTCTGACATGCATATAAAAAAAACACAGAAAACCTTTGTTTTCCATTCTTCCACCACCTACACCATTTCCTCATGATCTTAATCTTGTATTCATACCTTTCATGACTTGTCCTCAATATGACATGCCAAATTAGGTCTTGAAAAAGGGGATTAAATGACTACTACAGGAAGGAGACTCCTCTTGTAGTATCTTGTACAGTCACAACAAAACTCCTTAAAATTCTTTTTTTCCACACAAAGAGAGCATCATGGAGCCAATTTTGAAGTAGAGAAGAGGTACATCATCCTTAGGAAGCAGTCCATCCACTCCACCAACAACAGATTGGACACAAGGAAGAGACCTGCACACACAACAAAGTTATCAGTCAAAAGACCATCAAGTTATGAAGACATGAACAAAAGCAAGCAAAGAAAATCAATACCTTGAAGATCACAGTGTTATGACATCCAATTTGAGCATGCAAGCACCTCGAGAAATTTGATCCACACAACCCTCACCTCTTCCATATGCATATAATGATAAATTGTGTTAATAGTCGAGAAAGGAATTTTAATGGGCTGGAGGTGGCCAGTGAACTTGGCCACCTTCGATTAGTAAACTAAAGTCCATTTCAGTACAAATGCACATGGAAAAGTCAAGTCAAGTGAGTTGTTGATTACAAGGAGTGAGGTGATAATCATGAGGAGTAGTGTAATGATTGGAAGGAATGGGGACAATGGTTCAAAAAAGGAATTCCGTGCAAGAGCCATATCATCATAGCACTCTGAGCCTTTACCAAAAAAGGAATATTGAGTACTCGGCTAGACTCCATTTGCACCATTGCTCATTTCTAGAAAAGATAGTTAGAGGAAGGATGAGCTACTTCTATCATACTGCCTAGGGTTCCACCGAGCTTCTTTGAACTGTGGTTGTAGGTGCTACATGAGAAGATATATGAAGAGCTATAGGAGGGTTTGAACTACTACAGGAGGGCCGGGAGGAAGATACAGGAGAGAATTGAAGGGTGAAATAGATCGAAAGTGACCCAAAGTTGTCTGCAAACCCTCATACACATGACAAAGCTATTTTGAAAAGGAGTAAGTGATCCTTTCCTTCTCTAATTTCCATACCTCTGCCTAGGAAGGTATGCTTGAAATAAGTGCTCTGTAGCAAAGAATTATATAGTAATTTCATTTTGGAAATTGTTGTGACTAATGGAAAGATAGGTTTAGGAAAACAAGTTGCTTCGATATAAATTCTAGCATCCTTCTCCCTCACTGATGAAAAGAAAGTTTAATATTGTCTCTACCACTGAGATTTCTTTAAGGAAACATTGAAATTCAAACCTAGAACCAATAAGGAGAAGTAGAAGAAATGGGGGGATAATTCAATCGAAGAGAACCTGCAAACACAAAGAGAATTCATCAACATCCTCCTGTGGTAAATATTTTTTAGAGACATCAATGGTTGGGTTTCTTTGAACTGTTTAAGGGGTATGATGATGATGTAACCCAAGAATTTTCCATGGCACTAAATCGTAAAGGAGAAGATAGTGCCACTACTATTGTTAGAGGATTGGTCATCTCCTTCAGTATTAAAACCATAAGTAGAGTGACCACCTTACCCTTAGGTATTCAATGGAGCAAGGGGGAGAAAGCAGTAAGTGTTACAACCAAGAAGAACCTTTTCATTTAGAAAGAGAAGCCTATAGAAGATAAGAATTGTGTAAGAAGAGAAAACCTACCTTACCCCTAAGATGAAGTGGTCTATCACATTCTCAAGTATATATCTACACAGTTACTGATAAAATGAGAAAATTATCGATTACCCATATTTTGAGGTGGCAAAAAAAAACTCGATTTTGAAAAGTGGTTATTCAGAATAGCCTTTTTTTGGAGGATATTTTTGGCACTTTACATTTTCTTATGTAATTTTTTTTTTTAAATGTTACTGATTTTCATGTTGATTTTGAAAAGTGTTGACGCTGCATCAACCCATTTTTTTAGAGGGCTTATTTTTTACACTTAAATTTTTTTACGTATCAACTATGATCATTTGCTTTAAAATGTTAGTGATTTTCATGCTAATTTTGAAAAGTGTTGATGCAACATCAATCCATTTTGTTTAGAGGGCTTATTTTTTACATTTTATATTTTCTAATGTATTAAGTGTGGATAATTTCTTTTAAATGTTGGTGACTTTCCTTTTGGTAATAAAACATAAAAAAGGAAATAAGAAAAACATGACAAAAGAAATATTTAAAAAGGAAAAAAACCCATAAAATGTAGGAAAAAACAGAATTAACTTGTAAAAGTAAAAAATAAATAATGAAAAGGGAAAAAATAACAAAAAAAGCACATCATGTAAAGAAAAAAGAAAAAAGAAATTAAAGTTCAAAATAAATGAATAAATAACAATTTGTTTTAAAATGATTAAAATAAAAAAATCAAAATTAAACAAAAAACTTAAAAAAAAAAAAAAAAAAAATCAATATTTAAAATAATTAAAAAAAATTATATAAGAAAAGTTATATAAAAAAATGGGCATCCCGCCTAGGTGGCCGTAGGTAGGCGAGGAGCTACCTATCTACCCAGGCCCAAGCCCTCAAGGCCACATAACTCGGGGGTGGCTGATTCCTGGAATTGACCCCCCCTGCCTAGGTGGGCGTGGGGGGCTCAGACCTAGGCGAGCAGGGAGCTGCTTAGCTTGCCACCTACTTGGGGCCAAGCCCTTGCGACCACCTAGGTGGGGGGAGGTTGATTCTGGGAATCGACTTCCCCTAGTCCAGGTGGCCATAGGGCTCAGGCCTGGGCGAGCCAGCAACTCCTCGCATGCTTAGGGCCTAACCCTCGTGACCACCTTGCCCGGAGGCCCATTTTTAATA
>APFE031026446.1:193417-228291 GCA_000404065.3 Pinus taeda
ATCTTAAAATTATTTAAAAATAAAATATTTACACAAATTTTCAAAAAAATAAATATTTTAATGCAAAGTATCAAAAACTCCAAAATCACATATAAATTCATATGTTTTGTAAAGTTGTTCATCCATCATAACTGAAGTGTTTCCTATCGAGTGGCTTCAATACATTATATAAAAAAGACATTATATTTAATAAATTGTTATTAATATGATAAACTTAAAACAAAAATAAATTAATATAAATTAAATGGTAATAATTTTTTAAAATAATATTAACACCATGGCTGAAAATTGTTGGAATTTTAAGGCTTTTGAGAGACATGATATTTTATCGTTAATACCATGCCTAAAAATCATTGGAATTTTAAGGAGACATCATATTTTATCTTTAATGTCATGCCTATAGTAGGAATTTTAAGGCTTTTCAGAGTCATGATATTTTATCTTTAATGTTATTATTAAAAAATATTGACAATTTACCTGGAAAAGAAAGAGACGTTATTCTAGCATCAACACTTTTCATATTAGGGTGTTTTCTACACAAAAAAAAATGACTTTTACTTCCATTTTTAAAAAATGTTGAAAATTTAGCTCGAAAAAAAGGAGGTTATTCTAACATCAACACTTTTTGTTTTTAGGTTGTTTTTTCATGTTTTTGTGGGGTTTTTTTTGTTAGAGTTCTCATTTGATCGGTAACTTTGTTTATCCTGTGAGGGGAGGTTGAGCATTGTATATGCATATCATTTTAGGTTACTCAATGAGTTAAGATTCAAAACAAACTTACCAATCCCACAGAGACTAAGTGTTCCCGATTTCCTCCTAAAATGAATCATTGAAACAAGCCAGAGGGCGAGGGAAAGAAAGAATCAACACATTGCCCACCATGGCCTCATTAAGTTAATTGTGATGGTTACTTTAAGTCACTTAAGGAACTCTATGCTATGGAATTATTTTGTAGAAATGGATAGGGAGGTCTTCATTGAAACCCAAGCCATAACACTTGGAGAAACACCATCCTATAACATTGGAGGTAGGGGAGAAAAAACAAAGGAAGAAGAGGTAGGAAAAACATAGGAAGAATATGCAATAAAAACAAAGAAAGAGGAAGAAAATATTAATGAACAAGAAGGAGAGAAATAAGTAGAAGAAAAATAGGGCCCTAAGGAGACTTCTAAGCCCCAATAGATAGAGAAACAAGGACATAAAACTAGTCTCTCTGAAGGACATTCTGAGAAAGAAGTAGCTACAACATTGGCTACATAGGGCACACCTATCAAGCCAAAAAGGAGGCAGCCAAGGGAAGATCCCCTATACTTCAAAGAAAGAAAGAGTAACGAGATTAGGCAAGGGAAACCATACCCTCCTTCAAAAATCCTTGTCATTATTGATGAGTCACCAAGTAAAAAGGAAGAAGTAGGACCTAGTGAAGGGAAGATTGAGGATGTTACCTCTCCTAAGGCCAAAACCAAGCCACTTGTGATACCTTTGGGAAGGCTCACCACTAGGGAAGTCACCTTCAAGGGATTCAAGACACAAACTGCCATTGGACAAGTAGAAAAAGAGGATCTATAGGAGGAAACATAACAACTACAGAAGAAACAAGGGTTGCTACAAGAGAAACATTGGATGCTATAGGAGCAAAAATAGGAGTTACAGGATGGAGCATCCACCTCAAGAAAGGATGTAAAAAAACTCTAAGAGCTATAGGAGCTTGAGCCACAACCCAGTCTAGAATTATACAACAAATTTGTTTAGGGAGGTAGGATTATACCCCAGAAGTTGTCCATCCCATTCTTTTTTGAATTAAAAAAGGAAATAGGAAGGACACATAGATGAATGTATATTTCCAAATCCAAAAATGTAGAATATGTGGGTCTAATGGAGGAAAAGATCAACGAAATGGGAAAGGAATTAAGTGACCTAAAATAAGGGAGTCAACCAAGAGGGAGAAGCTATAGGAAGAGAACACAAGACGAAAAGAAAAACTGCAAGAAAAGGAAACACAACTTGCCACTATGGCAAGTCTCTCTATGGAAGCGATACAATGTAGGAAACCATCCAAATCCTATGCTCTTTTCCTCAAGTATCATTGGATAAAATTCCAAATAAATACACTAGAATAGAATGGGTGTTTGCCTTTCCAAGGCTATAGGTAATTCAATGAGTTTTGCAAAAAGGTAAGTATGGAGGAGAGGGAAAAAATAGCTGAGTTTTATATGCATAATATGATCCTAACAAATCTGAATTTTTGGGACCCCAATTCAAGATTGGGAGACATGAAACTCATGCCATGAGCATCTTGGTTAACGCATGAGGATACAAGGTCCAAAAAGGTAAAGAAGGTGATGGAAAAGGAAGAGGAAGATCCCTTATACATTAAAGAAGAATTGGTAAGCCCAACAACTATCATAAGAAATCACCACCTCATCTCCTATGGTTCTGATTTAGCACCTAAGTACATAGAAATCCAAGAGAAATCCATCCTACATTTTGAGGAAACTTTTAAAATGTTACGAATAGAGTCTACAAGATTCTTAGAGAAGGTGGCATGCCTTACCCCACAGTCTGCAAATAAGAGAGTATCACTCTCCCAAAAGGCTAAGGAATGCCTTGGAAAGAACCTTGTTGTATGAAAGAATCATACAAAGATTAAAGATCAAATGGATAGGACTCAAACTATGTCCACCCTTGCTATTGGGCTTAAAAGAAGGAAGAAACCAGGAAGAAAAAAAAGGTATGGAAATGGATAGAGAAAAATGTTGGTTTTTATCTGCAGGAAGGAAAACCATATGAGGCACCTTGGGATGCAAAGAGGCCACCAGGGCCATGAATGAGCTTCACATGGATGACTAAGTTGCTCAGAAGATGAGCAACACCTTAAGCATGGGGGTGATAATGGGTCCCATTAATATATATATTTTGAAGTTCATTATGTTATCCTCCAACCCTTAAAACTATCCTTTTCTCACATGAATTCACATTTTTATTCATAATATGCTTAGTAAGAAGATTAAAAGGTGCTTTTAATATTGTGAGGCATAATGTGATTAAATTGTAGGAAAAAGAGGCATTTTTGAGTGATTTAGTATGTAAGGGCTTGATGGAGACAACTAAGAGAGAATATAAGGGGCTTGTCCACCTCTTTAACTCCCTAAATTAGCTTAGGATCACAAGATCTTCACTCATGATTAAAATTCACTAGAAGCTGAGGGTTTCTAAGTCCATATGAAGATCAAGGAGAACTATATCCATAATTCTCAAGATCTTAGAGTAAATTACTCATATTTTCAAGGGAGCTGCCATCAAATACCTTTTTGTATAAATAAACGAGCTAAAAGGCTCATTAGGAATCAAGTTTTTGATTCAGCTAAGAGTAGCTACCGAGCCTAGTGCTTGAAATTTTTATTCTTAACTTTCATGTGATGTATGAGACTGCCATTTTTGGTTAATGAGAAGTTTGCCAATTATCTGCATCTGAGCTAGTTTTAGAGGGCTAAAACCCTCGAGTTTGGACCCAACCCATAGACTTTAGTACCTCTTCTATATTTATTTCTTGTTGTTATTTCAAAGAATTTCATGTCTTTCTCTTGTATTAGTAGATGTTAAGCTATAAGCTTACATGTGACTGTAGGATTCCCTATCACCTCTCTTGTGGCAAGAGAGATTAGAAAGATTTACAATCTCATTCCAAAAACATTTCTTTATGATTTCTTGGAAAAAGATAGAAGTTAATTGTAATACTTTTGCATTTTTATTCTCTGCAAATTAGGATTTAGTTCAGTGATCAGAGTAGTATTGTGGAATAGAGTAGATTTTAGGCAAATTCAACTCATCTTTTCCATGATATTTTATCTCTTTGTGTTATTGGTCATTTGATGCATGTATATGGCTAGATGCAAGCATGGGAAAATCTTTCCATATCCACCTAGACCTTTCCATATTCTTCCTCTACACCTCACATTTCTCCAAAAGTTTGTTTCTACAGTCATTCTGTTAAGGAAAATAGAGGACACTATGGGCATCATCCTTGGTGCATGATAGACCTTTGAGAGGTTTTAGGTTTGGCTAGGGGGATCCCTCAACCTTAATTCACTTCCTCCTACCTTCATCCATATTTTCATGCCCTCAAGGCACCACTTATACCCTCAAAAGGCTCTCAGAACCCCTTTTGTAGCAAAACAGGGCCTTCTGTAGCAATATAGGCCTTTTGTAGAAGCCTTGTAGCAGTCTTCTTTTCAACCAATTTTTCTCCCTACTTCAATCCTAGCCTAATTAAGTTGAATAATGGCCCCAAATTGTGATTTGATGATTAAGGAAGGATCTTAGACCACTCCGACCTCCTTCTTTCCTAATTGTAAAAAAGAGTTAGAATTAGCATTTTCTTCATAAGCACATTAAAAGTTAGATTCCTTATTTTCAAGAAAATGTAAAGTAGATCAATGATACATGCAAGTAGGTCACTGATTTGATTAAATGTGCAAAACGAAGTAGCTTTAATTCTACAAGCGAAATATCCATTTCTCTTTCAAGCAATGTCAATTAGCATCTACATTTGAATGAATGGCATTTTCACTTTCATAGTTAGAATTAGGTTCAATTATGATCTCATAAGAATTTTCACTATAGTTAGTTGGAGGAATAGTCTCTGAACACCTTGATCTGATTTCATGATTGAGGGTAACATGAGTAGAACCTAACCCACTTGTATATAACACTGTTACCTCTAAGTTTATACAAACCCCAAGTTGATAATTTGGGTTGATGAGCCCCTGGGAGTTGCAAAACTGTTGGTGCAATACCAAGGCTCACCACTTATATTATGTTAGAGTTAGTTTGCCAGAATCTAGGATCCACTAAATTGACTTCCTCCCCTATTACATTAATGTCTTATGATAGATGCCCTATTGAGAAATGGCAACAATAAATTCTAGTTTAATTTATCCTTGAATTAAACTGTGAATTAAATTCAAATTTCACTCTCATAGCAAATTAAAATAGTTGAATTAAGTTTATTAAACTTACTTAACTTAGGAAATTCAAGTTGGAAGTCTTTTGGAATTCATTTATATGTTCTCCCTACTTTGTAGGAGTCCAACATGAGTTAATTGTGAGTTGTAAAATAGAAGACTCAATTTCATGAGTCAGTTTAGTTAAATTAGTTCTCAAACTGATTGAGAGAACTAATAGTAAGCTAACAGTCAGTGGTGACACTAATGAACTCCACTAATGTTACTCTAGTTAACTAAATATTTACTCATCATGATAAACTCATGCATGTAAATTCTAAGAAAGACCCAATTAATACTAGAGTGTAGGGACAATGTACTACTTGTTTTAGATTTTTCTGAGTTGCGCTGATAGTGCATGCAATCAGGAACCGATCCTTGAGGGATTGCACTATTTTTAGAGGCTTTATTTCCCTTTAAATACAAGCTATCCTTCATAGGAGTTACACATTGGAATAGAGAATTGGAGAGCTTGTGAAGAGGCTAATATTTGGCCTTGATCTTGCTTATGAGTTGGAGATTGAATTTGTTGAGTGAAGGGATTTTTCTAGAGAGAACAAGCATTGTAATTTCATCTTGATTTTATATATTAATACAAAACAAATAGTTGGGTTTTGACTTGTGGCTTTCCTCGGATATTTATTTTGTTATGTGCCTTCTTTGATTCCCTTACTCTATTGATTATTGTTTTCTTGATGTTTATGGGCTTCCACTGTAAAGAGTAGAAGTAGATTCTTGTCTCCTGCTTTAGAAAATTGCATTAGCCTGTGAATCTACAAGATTTTCTACATGATATCACAGTAAGATTGTTTTTTGGGCCGAGATTTTGTAGAGAAGATATGAGAAGTTTTGTGCAAAATTTTTAGAAAAAATTGCAGATTTGGATTCCTTGGGAAAAGATACCCAAATTCAAAAAACAAATCAGCCGAATCAGATTTCGGATGAGGGAGATATTGTTAATTTAAAATCATCTCTGTAGAGGAGATTTCGAAGTTTTGAGTTTCTGGGTTACAGGTGAAAGTCAAATTTGCATACATACTTTAGGATTGGTAGATGGAATTCCATGGGTTAAGGCTTGAGTATGGCTTGGAAGGAAACTCAAATTTTATAGCCTAGAGGGATAGGATGGAGGTTGTGCTAGAGGACAATGGCTTGAAGGAATTTGTTGAACAAGGAATACCTAAGCTAGCAGTTACTGGTGCACATAACTTGGCTGAGTGGAAGAAGTGTGTGGTGAAGGCAAGGCAGATAATCCTTGAGGGAGCTTGAGATCATATTGTCTCGAGTCTCCATGGAATGGAAACCCTACATGCTATGTGGAAAACATTGATGGACTTGTATCAGAATAGCAGTGATCATAGGAAGTTGGCATTGAAGGATAAACTTCATAAAATCAAGATGGAGAAAGGCGAGACGATTCCAAAGTACTTGAACATGTTCACTCAATGTCAGGATGAACTTGGAAGTGATGGAATCACGGTTTCCAAGGAGGATGTGGCAAGCCTTGCTCTTCTTGGACTCCCAAAGAGTTGGCATAGTTATCAGGACTCTGCCAATGGTCAGGAGAAGCTACCATATTGGGAATGACTATGGTTGGATTTGATGCAGGATGAGATTAGGAGGAACACCAGGGATAGCTCTTCATCAAAGATTGATGATGAAGAGAATTGTTCCTTATCGATTAAGGAAAGTAAGGGGAAAGGTAAAATTTCTCATTCCAAATCAGATTCTTATCATGGAGGTAAGAAGAAGGAAATGACAAAAGTTAAATTCTTTCATCTTCACAAGATGGATTACTTTGCTAAAAATTTTCCATTGAAAAAATCAGAGGAGAAGTCCTCAAGAGGAGTGGCAGGTGAGGCTTTGGACTCCCAATTTGAATTGGACTTTTCCCTCATTGCATGTATGGTGTCTTCAATGATGGGAAGTGTCTAGTACTTAGACAATGGAGCTTCTTTCCACATGATTGATGACAAATATTTATTCAGTGAACTAGAGGAGAAAGATATCAAGATGCATATCAAGATGGGTGATGATGGTAAGTATAATGTTACTGGTGTGGGCACTATTAATTTTCAGAAGGAGGATGTGGCTCCACTCACCTTGAAGAGTTTTATGCATGTACCTGGATTGATGAAGAGCTTCGTATCTATTGCCATGCTTGAGGATAGAGGCTATGATGTGATCCTTTTGAAAGGAAAGGTGTTTCTTGGACACATAGCCATGGGTCAAGTAAAGAAGATAGGGATTCGAGTTCAAAATCTCTATAAGATAGAGGTAGCAGATTGTGTTGCTTGGAGTTCAAAATTATAAAAGATGTTGAGTCGAGACGTCAGCGAGCTGTGGAATAGGCGATTGGCCCACTTGCATCATGGGGATTTGAAGATATTGCAACAAATCTCTACCAGTCTTCCGAAAGGTACACTTGAGAAAGTTGATACATGGAAGGGTTGTACTTTGGGAAAATACACCAAGTCTTCCTTTGGAGACAGATATAGTTGAGCAAAGTCTATTCTGGAGAGAGTCCATTAAGATGTGTGTGGACCATTCTTGACAACATCCATGGCCAAAAATAGGTATTATGTTATATTTTTTTATGACTATTCTCATAAATGCTGGGTAACTTTTATGCAAAGAAAGGATCAAACTTTTACAAAGTTCTGTGAGTTCAAAGCATCGATTGAGAAAGAGTTTGGAAAGAAGGTTAAAACTGTATGGAGTGATAATAATGGTGAGTATGTATCCATTGAGTTTAAGAACTTTTGTGCAATGGAACAGATTAAACAAGAGTTGACGACACCCCATAACCCTCGACAGAATGGGATTGCTGAGAGGAATAATAGGAGCATAGTAGGGGAAACAAGGGTGATGTTGCATGATCAGGGCCTACCACTACACTTATGGGCTAAGGCCTGTAACACAACTGTTTATGTTCAGAACCATAGCCCACATCAGATACTTGAGATGAAGACACCAGAGAAGGCTTATTTTGATAAGAGGTCAGATGTTGGTCACTTTAGGATTTTTGGGTCATATGTTTATTTCCATGTGACCAAATATGCATGGAAGAAGCTTGAGCCAACAACAAAGTTGGGGATCTTTATGGGGTATGCTGATACACCCCACAACTATCAGCTGTACATACCTACCTGTCAGATGACAGTTGGTCATAGGGATATCAGGTTCGATGACGAGAAGGCCATGCAAGTATCCCTTGAGAGGGCACTTGAGGTACATGCATATGAGGAGATTTTAGCTCCTATGGTAGAGGAGCCTCATATTGATGTGGAGAAGCCACATGCATAGGTTTAGAGAGTGGAGACATCCACTCAGGTAGAGTCTTCCAAAGAGGGAAGAAAGCAAACTAGAGAGGCAGACAAGTTGTTGGATGATGCACGAGAGAATGTGGGAGCACCCTCTTCTCAATGTAGATAGAGGAGGTCGCCAGAGAGGTACATTAGATACATGGCACTTATGGTTGCATGTGTTGTGATAGAGCCATCTTCCTTTTAGGAAGTAGTGAAACAACCGGTTTGGGTTGATGCGATGTTGGAGGAGTATGACTCCATAGTTTGAAATAATGTTTGGGATTTGGTCTGGAGACTAGAGGACAAGTCAGTTGTGAGATCCCATTGGATTTACAAGGTAAAGCAAACTATAGATGGTAGTGTGGAGAAGCATAAGGCAAAATGTGTGGCCCATGGCTTTTCACAGGTAGAGAGGATTAAATATGATAAGATCTTTTCTCCTTTTTCAAGGTACTTGTCAATCAGATCTATTTTGGCACTATCAACACAAATGAGTTGGAAGATCCATCAGATGGATGTGAAGAGTACCTTCCTCAATGGCATGATTGAGGAAGAGGTGTATATAGAGTAGCTCGAAGGTTTTGAAACCTTGGACCATGAGTTGCATGTGTGCTGACTTAAGAGAGAGTCGTATGGGCTAAAGCAAGCACCCTATGCTTGGTACACTAGGATAGATAGCTACTTCATTTGGTTGGGGTTCACAAAGAGTGAAACAGATGCAAACCTGTATCACATAGTGGTGGAAGGTACGCTGTTGATCATCGTACTTTATGTAGATGACCTTATACTAACAGGTGATGAGAAGCTCATTAAATATTGCAAGGAGGACCTTGCAAGGGAGTTTGATATGAAGGACATGGGGCTCATGCATTACTTTCTTGGCATGGAGGTTTGCAAGGGAGATGGGGATTTGTTTGTATCTCAGGGCAAGTATGCAAACAAGATACTCAGGGGATTCCGTATGGAGAGAAGTAAACCCATGGAGACTTCTTTAGCTGGTAACTGGAGGAAGGAGGATGCTACTTCAGGGGAAGTAGTGGAAGCTACTGTTTAAAAGCAACTTGTGGGTTCACTCATGTACTTCATGAACACACGACGAAATATGTGTTATGTAGTTAACCAGCTTAGTTAAGCGATGGCTAGGCCTACCAAGATGTATTGGAAGGCAGAAAAACATGTATTTAGATACCTCAAAGGCACTACTCAGTTTGTATTATGGTACAAATGGATAGAGGGAGTGAAGCTTCAATGCTTCACTAATGCAGATTGGGTAGGGAGTCCATCTGACAAGGAAGAGCACATAAGGAGTGATCCAAAATGGATCTAACAAAGACTTCTAAGTCTATGAAATTTTCTTTATAGAGGAAAAATGAAAGTCATTGGATGATTTTGAAAATAGTCTCATCTTGTAGATTGTTTCATTCTGAATCCAATGCAATTTGAATGGGCCATAACAGACTAACGACGAAGGAGTTATTGTAAAAAGAAGATTTGCCTAATGTCCTTATAAAAGGAGGCATTTCTTATTAAATGTGGCCTAAAGGGTTAACATTAGCCTTATGCACTAAAAACATATGTTCAGTGCTAAAATTTCATAAAAGTGCATTTTACATTGAAATTTGAATAAAGCATGTGGGCAGTAGCGGCCAGGTACACTTGAAGAATTTATAAAAAATAGACTAAACCTTTTGAGTTTTGGAGGCAGTAAGCAGTATTTTGGGTGCTTCAAGAAATAAGCGGTATAGGATGGGCTCCACCCAATTCCATACATTGGCTGACACGTGGCACAGCACAGGAGAGAGAAAACTGCTTTTTCGAGCAGATAATCTTTGCGCAAGTAGGCCACCCAAAAATGCTACCATCTGTTGGATTGGAGATCACAGGATCAACGATGGAGATTAAGCAGATTGTTTGTCATTTTGGGTTCAGTACAAATTGTCGGATTAAAAGACAGATCAATGGTTGTGATTGAATTGATGATCGCTAATCAGGAAAGTTGAAGGACCAAGACCCGTAACCATGTGACTCGGCGATATGCAATAGCACTGATGTGCGATGCGCTGATAGCACTAATCAACGATCGGTGATTGATGAATCAGGAGGTCTCAATACAAAGGGCCAACACACATTACAACTTGCGATTGCGATATTGTGATAAAGGGATGGACCTGAAAGGGTTTATAAATGTGGCTGCATAAAATTTGAAATCCAGTTTATTTGGATTTTCTTTGTATTTCCCGTATATTAAGGTGTTGACCTCCTGCCTAAGCGATTATGATACGTTGATAAAAGGTGGACCCGATAAGAATTATGGATGCAATTTCATAATATTTGAAATCCTAAATTTTAGATTTTCTCTATATTTCATTGTATTGGGATTTTTGGCCATACGCCTATGCGATTGCAATTTGCAATAGAATGGCGAACCCGATGGGTTTATAGATGTGATTTTATATTATTTGAAGTCTGAGCTAAAGGCCCATGATGTGTTTTGCATGCATTTTCTTGTGTATTCTGTTACTTGGCTATTTCAGACAGAGGAAGGCAAAACGGTCGGGTTTCCCACGTCGACGGTTCCTTTCCATTGTAAACAAATTCTTGTGGTGAAACAGTCAACTTTTCCATGATCGAGGTTTATAACTGATGTGTTACAAATACATAGAGAGCACAGAGTCTGAAGGTGGCTGAGAATGCACGCAAAGGTCGAGAGATAACATTGAGAGCAGAACTGAAAGAGGGTCACTTAGAGGTCGAGCAAACCCAGAAACTTGTGAGAGATAGAACTAGAACCAGAGCCAGAGCTAGAGCCAGAGCCAGAGTCGAGAGCCAGAACTAGAGCCAGAGCCAGGGAGCTCATAGCAGACTTCTAAGAGCCATGTAGCTGTAATGAAGCTGTAGAACAACAAAGAGATCAAATGATCCAGATGGCGTTCAGAGTGTGTTGAAGATAGAAGAAGGCATTCCAGAGACAGTGAGAGAATTTTGAGGGAGTTGGTGCAATCTAGAGCTCAAGACAGTTCAAAGTGCTGATTGAAGGAGTCTAGTCTAGAGAAGCCTAGATTTTTCTGTAGAGTATGGACAACCAGTGGGACAAGATGGTATTCTAAACCCATAGTTTTAGTTGTAAACCAATGGAGTTAAACATGGATCTTGTAAAAGAATTTATGCCATTATCCTAGAGAGCCTAGTTGAGTTGACTAGAGCTCAAGGAGACATAGCCCAAGAGGTTCGGGTGAACTCCATATTATATTGCTATTATGTGTGATGCTTATTTGTTGCATTGTTTCATTGCTATATGTTTTTATATCAGTTTAAGAAAATCAAATTAAAGCACATAAACAGTTTAAAAACAAACACAATCATACACCTATTTTCAAGCACTTCTTAATTCTACACTCCTTGAAGAACAAGAAGTTTGTTGCAAAAGGTTGCTTGGATAAACTCTTTGTTAATCTTGTTTGAAGTTCTTTTGTTCATTTTGACAATGACAACTTCTACAAGTTAGTCCTCAAATTCTTCCTTCATCGCAAGATTCCTTGATGGAGACATGAAGCAAGACTTGTTCATCATGATGGACAAGGTGAAAAAAATGTATGAGGATGGAAGGAAGAGTAGCATACTTAGAGAGCAGTTGAATTCCATGGAGGAAGAGAAGCAATTGCTTTCTAACAAATTACAAGAAATGGAGAGACAACTTCATATTGCAAATATGAACCTGGAAAGGATGCATGAGTTGGAGAAACAACTCTTTGTTGCAAAGGAAGCCTTAGTCAAGTATCAACTTGAATAAGAGGTAAATAATTCCAGTTTGTCTTCAAATTTCTCTAAGAATGTTTATGTTGGTTCTTTTGAAAAACATACCAGAGGCATAGGTTCCAAGTTAATGTCCAAGATGGGCTATGAAGGAAAAGGCTTGGGCAAACATGCACAAGGTATTGTTGAGCCAATAATAGTTGAGGAAAGGCCTAAGTATTTGGGACTTGGCTATGGACAGTCTTATGGAGAAAGTTCCAAAGCTGCCATGGAGGCCATTGAAACAGTTCCAAGAAGGAATTTCATTGCAGGTCTTCTACCTCAAGAGTTTAAAGATTGTATTCATGAATAATGCAATAGCTTGATACATCATTTGTAGGATGCAGGTGTTCATAAGCATACACTTGAACTAGAGAGTTGTGGAAACTCTGAAAGCCTTGAAGAGATTGATGGTGTTCCAAAGGGAGCTAATTCTTCATTCAGTTCACCTGCTCAAGAAGGCAATAAAGGTGAAAGAGAAAGGTATAAATCTAGTTCTAACCATATTTCTTTTGATTATGTTAAGCATGATAAGTTTCCATATAAGTATGCGAAAAGAATTGCATGATCCTTTTGTGGTTTGGATAACCATAATGTTTTTAGATGTTGGATGAGAATGGCCACATACAAGAAACTTTTGAAGGAAAGGAAGCAAGAAGCCAAAGGTCCATTGGACAAGGCAAATCATGTTGTCAAGAGGATGCATATGTGTTGTACTTACTGCCATAAGCAAGGACATGTTGTTGCAAAGTGTTGGACTCTGAATCCAACAATGCTTCCATGAAACTTGAAGAAGGTGGAAAGAGAAAATGGTAGGAATGAAAAGAAAGATTTCATGATTGATGTGTTTGAGGAAGATTCACATGTCGATGCTGATGTGTAGACAAAGGTAGCACCTTTGAAATGGATTGGAAAGAAATGGTTAGAGTTTTTATCCAATTAAAATTGAATGTCTATTGATGCATCTATTTGCATTTCTTTGTTAATGAGATGCAAGTTGCAGGGTTTTACCAAATAGGTGAATGGGAAAAGTTGAGTAGGAGGTTTTCTTTGTTGCTACAACATTATGTTCATTTCATCTTTGAAAGTACAGTGTGCTTAAGTGAAAGTTGAAGGATGAAATGCATGCATAAGCATGATGTGCATGAACATAGGGATGTTGACGTTTCCTTGTATTTGAACACATGTGTGTGATTAACTTGAAGGGTTTATTGATTTGACATGCATGTAATGTTAATATTAACTTGAGAAAAGTTGATTTGGTCTCAAAGATGGAGATAATGGTGAAGTGTTTCATCTTTTGAAAAGAATCCTTCAGACCTTTTCTACATGCTTGACTTGAAGGGCCATTGTTTTAGAGGCATGTTTTATTGGCTTGTTATCTAGTCAATCATTTGTATGCATATGTAAAGACATGAAGGTATTCACAATATGTGAAATCTATTTCTTTTGTTGAAGCAGTAGTTTAGGCCATCCAGTTGTTGTCTGTAATCTTGTTGTTGTTAACAGTTGTTGTTGACAGTATGTCAAATAGGTACAAATGAAAATTTTGTGAAGTAGATGTTACTTCAAATTTGTTTGAGCCACCTTGGATCAATGATGAGGGAAGAGAAGTTCAAACTACCTACTATAACCTTCTCATCAGGAGTTCTACATGAAGTCAAGGAAGAAAACGGTTCTTCCCAAGAGGACCAGCACATCCAGGAAGGAGAGTGGTGAAAGGATTTTGTTTAGAGGCACTATGTAAGGCAAGTGTATGGATTCTAAAAGAAGAGGGTGCTATTACTCTGATTTACTGTTCAGATCAATATATCAGTCTTTTGGAGACCAAAAGTTCTTTTTAGTGTGAAGGCGTGATCCAAAATGGATCTAACATAGACTTCTAAGTCCATGAATTTTCCTCCCAGAGGAAAAATGAAAGTCATTGGATGATTTTGAAAATAGTCTCATCTTGTAGATTGTTTCATTCTAAATCCAATGCAATTTGAACGGGCCAAAATAAACTCCGGACGAAGAAGTTATTGTAAAAAGAAGATTTGCTCAATGTCCTTAGAAAAGGAGGCATTTCCTATTAAATGTGGCCTAAAGGGTTAATATTAGCCTTATGCGCTAAAAACATTTGTTAAGTGCTAAACGTTCATAAAAGCGTGTTTTACATTGAAATTTGGATAAAACACGTGGGCAGTAGCAGCCAGGCAGAACCGAAGAATTTATAGAAAGTAGACTAAACCTTTTGAGTTTCAGAAGGAGGGTAGTAAGTGGTATTAGACGGGCTCCTCCTGATTCCATAAATTGGTTGATATGTGGCACAACGCAGCAGAGTGAAAACTGTTTTTTTTGGGCCGGTAATCTCCGCACAAGTAGGCCACCTGAAAATGCTACCAACCATTGGATTGGAGATCGTAGGATCAACAGTGGAGATTAAGTAGACTATTTTCCGTTTCAACTTCAGTGCAAACCATCATATTAAAAGACAGATCAATGGTTGTGATTGAATCGTTGATCACTAATCGGGAAGGTTGAAGGACCAAGACCCATGACCATGTGACTCGCCGATATGCGATAGCATTGATGTGCGATGTGCCGATAGTGCTGATCAACAATCAGTGATTGGAAAATTGGGAGGCCATAATACAAAGGGCCAACACACATTGTGACTTGAAATTGAGATATTGCGATAAAGGGACGAACCCGAAAAGGTTTATAAATGCGGCTGCATAAAATTTGAAATCTAGTTTATTCGGATTTTCTTTATATTTCCCATATATTGAGGTTTTGACCTCCCATCTAAGTGATTGTGATATGCCGATAAAAGGCAGACCTGATAAGAATTATGGACGGGATTTGATAATATTTGAAATCTTGAATTTTGGATTTTCTTTGTATTTCCCGTGTATTGGGTTTTTTGGTGATACGCCTATGCGATTGCTATTTGTGATAGAGTGATGGACCCGACGGGTTTATAGATGTGATTCTATATTATTTGAAGTCTGGGCTAAAGGTCCATGATGTGTTTTGTGTGCATTTTCCTGTGTATTCCGTTATTTGGTTATTTCAGCCAGAGGAAGGCAAAACGATCGGGTTTCCCACGCTGACGGTTCCTTTCCATTGTAAATAGATTCTAATGGTGAAATAGTCGACTTTTCCATGATGGAGGGTTGTAACCGATGTGTTACAAATTACACAGAGAGAACAAAGGCTGAAGGTGGCTGAGAATGCATGCAGAGGCCAAGAGATAACACAGAGAGTAGAACTAATAGAGGGTCACTTGGAGGTCAGGCAAACCTAGAAGCTTGTGAGAGCCAGAGCCAGAGCTAGAGCCAGAGTCGAGAGCTAGAGCCAGAGCCAGATCTAGAGAGCTCAGAATAGACTTCTAAGAGCCATGGAGTTGTAATGAAGTTACAAAATAGCAAAGAGATCAAATGATGTATTTTGCTAGTGTTCAGAGTGTGCTGAACATAGAAGAAGGCATTCCAAAGACGGCGAATGAATTCTAAGGGAGTTGGTGTAAGATAGAGCTCAAGACAACTCAGAGCACTGATTGAAGGAGTCTAGTCTAGAGAAGCCTAGATCTGTCTATAGAGTATAGAAAGCCAGCAGGACAAGATGGTATTCTAAACCCATAGGTTTAGTTGTAAACCAATGGAGTTGAGCATGGAGCTTGTAAATGAATTTATGCCATAATCCCAGAGAGCCAAGTTGAGTTGACTAGAGCTCAAGGAGACATAGCCCAAGAGGTTTGGGTGAACTCCATATTATATAGTTGTTATGTGTGATGCTTATTTGTTGCATTATTTCACTACTATATGTTTTTATATTAGTTTAATAAAATCAACTTAAAGCACATAAATAGTTTAAAAACAAACACAAGCATACACTTATTTTCAAGAACTTCTTAAATCTGCAATTGGTTAATCATAAGGACTTGGAAATATATAAGCTTTGGAGTGGGAGAGGTTCTTGTAAGCTTGACAAGAAGCCTTTAGTGCCCCATTTTCAGATCAGGTGGTATTAGAGCCTAAGGCTGATTAAACCCACCTTCAAAGAAGGTTATATCAGAGTAGATGGTATCATGATGCAAGTGGTATCAGATCAAAATTCTGATTGACAGAGCAAAGATTACTTGTCTAAAATATGTTTAAACAGTTAGAGGTTGATTATATGCTTGTTTGCAGACTGACTATTTTTTGAGTTTGCAAAGGTGAAGGGAAAGTTATTAATAGCTCAGTCCAGGAAAGGACAAAAAGGAAGAAGGGCTAAAGGCATTCTACTTATCCCAAAGGACCTCAAGGCAATCCTTGAAGCACAAGAAGTTTGTTGCAAAAGGATGCTTGAATAAGCTCTTTGTTAATTTTGTTTGAAGTTCTTTTGTTGATTTTGATAATGACAACTTCTACAAGTGAGTCCTCAAATTCCTCCTTCATCGCAAGATTCCTTGATGTAGACATGAAGCAAGACTTGTTCATCATGATGGACAAGGTGAGAGAAATGTATGAGGATGGAAGGAAGAGAAGCATACATAGAGAGCAGTTGAATTTCATGGAGGAAGAGAAGTAGTTGCTTTCTAAAAAATTGTAGGGAATGGAGAGAGAACTTCATATTGCAAATATGAACCTAGAAAGGATGCATGAGTTGGAGACATAGCTCTTTGTTGCAAAGGAAGCCTTAGTCAAGTATCAGCTTGAAGAAGAGGTAAATAATTCCAGTTTGTCTTCAAATTTCTCTAAGAATGTTTATGTTGGTTCTTTTGAAAAACATACCAGAGGCATATGTTCCAAGTTAATGTCCAAGATGAGCTATGAAGGAAAAGGCTTGGGTAATCATGCACAAGGTATTGTTGAGCCAATAATAGTTGAGGAAAGGCCTAAGTATTTGGGCCTTGGCTATGGACGGTCTTATGGAGAAAGTTCCAAAGCTACCATGAAGGCCATTGAAACAGTTCCAATAAGGAGTTTCATTGCAGATCTTCTACCTCAAGAGTTTAAAGATTGTATTAATGAAGAATGAAATAGCTTGATACATCATTTGTATGATGCAGGTGTTCAAAAGCATACACTTGAACTAGAGAGTTGTGGAAACTCTGAAAGCCTTGAAGAGATTGATGGTGTTCCAAAGGGAGCTACTTCTTCATTCAGTTCACCTCCTCAAGAAGGAAATAAAGGTGAAAGAGAAAGGTATAAATCTGGTTCTAACCATATTCTTTTTTATTGTGTTAAGCATGATAAGTTTCCATATAAGTATGAAAAAAGAATTGCATGTTCCTTTTGTGGTTTGGATAACCATAATGTTTCTAGATGTTGGATGAGAATGGCCACATACAAGAAACTTTTGAAGGAAAGGAAGCAAGAAGGCAAAGGTCCATTGGACAAGGCAAATCATGCTATCAAGAGGATGGACATGTGTTGCACTTACTGCCATAAGTAAGGACATGTTGCTGCAAAGTGTTGGACTTTGAATCCAACAATGCTTCCATGAAACTTGAAGAAGGTGGAAAGAGAAAATGGCAGGAATGGAAAGAAATATTCCATGATTGATGTGTTTTAGTATGATTCACATGTTGATGTTGATGTGTAGACAAAGGTAGCAACTTTGAAATGGATTGATAAGAAATGGTTAGAGTTATTATCCAATTAAGATTGCATGTCTATTGATGCATCTATTTGCATTTCTTTGTTAATGAGATGCAAGTTGTAGGGTTTTACCAAGAAGGTGAATGGGAAAAGTTGAGTAGGAGACACACTTTGTTTCTGCAACATTATGTTCATTTCAACTTTGAAAGTACAGAGTGCTTAAGTGAAAGTTGAAGGATTAAATGCATGCATAAGCATGATGTGCATGAACACAGGGATGTTGATGTTTCCTTTTATTTGAACATACATGTGTAATTAACTTGAAGGGTTGAATGCTTTGGCATGCATGTAATGTTAATATTTAATTGTGAAAAGTTGATTTGGTCTCCAAGATGGAGATAATGATGAAGTGTTTCATCTTTTGAAAAGAATCCTTGAGATATTTTCTACATGCTTGACTTGAAGGGTCATTGTTTTAAAGACATGTTTTATTGGCTTGTTATCTAGTCAATCATTTGTATGCAAATGTAAAGACATAGAGGTATTCACAAGATGTGAAATCAATTTCTTTTGTTGAAGTAGGAGTTTAGGCCATCCAGTTGTTGTCTGTAATCCTGTTGTTGTTAACAGTTGTTGTTGGCAGTGTGCAAACAGGTACAAATGAAAATTTTGTGAAGTATATGTAACTTCACATTTGTTTTAGCCACCTTGGATCAATGATCAAGGAAGAGAAGTTCAAACTACCTTTTGTAACCTTCTCAGCAGGAGTTCTGCATGAAGTCAAGGAGGAAAACAGTTCTTCCCAAGAGGACCAACACATCTAGGAAGGAGAGTGGTGAAAAGCTTTGGTTCAGAGGCACTATGCAAGGCAAGTGTATGGAGGCTGAAAGAAGAGGGTGCTATTACTCGAATTTACTGTTCAGATCAATATATCAGTGTTTTGGAGACCAAAAATTCTTTTTAGTGGGAAGGTGTGATCCAAAATGGATCTAACATAGAATTCTAAGTCTATGAATTTTCCTCACAGAGGAAAAATGAAAGTTATTAGACGATTTTGAAAATAGTCTCATCTTGCATATTGTTTCATTCTGAATCCAATGCAATTTGAATGGGCCAAAACAGAATCTGGATGAAGGAGTTATTGTAAAAAGAATATTTGCCCAATGTACTTAGAAAAGGAGGCATTTCTTATTAAATGTGGCCTAAAGGGTTAACGTTAGCCTTATGCACTAAAAACCTTTTTAAGTGCTAAAACTTCATAAAAGCGCGTTTTACATTGAAATTTGGATAAAGCACATGGGCAGTAGCGGCCAGGCGGACCAGAAGAATTTATAGAAAATAGACTGAACCTTTTGAGTTCCAGAAGGAGGGTAGTAAGCAGTATTTCGGGTGGGCTTCAAGCAATAAGCGGTATTGGACGGGCTCCGAGCGATTCCATACATTGGATGACACTTGGCATGAAGCAGGAGAGAGAAAACTACTTTTTTGGGTGGGTAATCTTCGCGCATGTAGGCCAGTCGAAAATGTTGCCAACCATTGGATTGGAGATCGCAGGATCAACGACAGAGATTAAGAGGACTGTTTGCCATTTTGGGTTCAGTGCAAACCATCGAATTAAAAGACATATCAATAGTTGTGATTGAATCAATGATCACTAATCGGGAAGGTTGAAGGACCAAGACCCATGACCATGTGACTCGCCAATATACGATAACGCCAATGTGGGATGCGCCAATAGCACTAATTGATGATCGGTGATCGACGAATCAGGAGGCCACAATACAAAGGACCAATGCACATTGCAACTTGCGATTGCGATATTGGATAAAGGGACAAACTCGAAAGGGTTTATAAATGTGGCTGCATAAAATTTGAAATCTAGTTTATTCAGATTTTCTTTGTATTTCTCATATATTATGGTTTTGACCTCCTGCCTAAGCAATTACGATATGCCAATAAAAGTCAGACCCGATAAGAATTATAGATGTGATTTCATAATATTTGAAATTCAAAATTTCAGATTTTCTTTATATTTCCCATGTATTGGGTTTTTTGGCCATACGCCTATGCGATTGCGATTTGCGATAGAATGGCAGACCCGATGGGTTTATAGATGTGATTCTATATTATTTGAAGTTCGGGCTTAAGGCCCATGATGTGTTTTGTGTGCGTTTTCCCATGTATTCTGTTATTTGGTTATTTCAGCTAGAGGAAGGAAAAACGATCAGGTTTCCCACGCTGACAGTTCATTTCCATTGTAAATGGATTCTTGTGGTGAAACAGTCAGCTTTCCATGATGGAGAGTTGTAACTGATGTGTTACAAATACATAAAGAACAAAAAGGCTGAAGGTGGGTGAGACTGCGCGCAGAGGCCGAGAGATAACATAGAGAGAAGAACTGACAAAGGGTCGTTTGGAGGTCGGGCGAACCCAGAAGCTCATGAGAGCGAGAGCGAGAGCTAGAGCGAAAGCTGAGAGCCAGAGCCAGAGCCAGGGCCAGAGAGCTCACAATAGACTTCTAAGAGCCATGGAGCTGTAATGAAGCTGCAGAACAACAAAGAGATCAAATGATGTAGCTGTTTCTGATGTTTAGAGTGTACTGAAGATAGAAGAAGGCATTCCAGAGATAGTGAGAGAATTTTGAGGGAGCTGGTGCAAGCTAGAGCTCAAGATAGCTCAGAGCACTGATTAAAGGAGTCTAGTCTAGAGAAGCCTAGATCTGTCTGCAGAGTATGGACAACCAATGAGACAAGATGGTATTCTAAACCCATAGGCTTAGTTGTGAACCAATGGAGTTGAGAGTGGAGCTTGTAAAATAATTTATGCCATAATCCCAGAGAGCCTAGTTGAGTTTACTAGAGCTCAAGGAGATGTAGCCCAAGAGGTTTGGGTGAACTCCATATTATATTGTTGTTATATGTGATTCTTATTTGCTGCACCATTTCACTATTATATGTTTTTATATTAGTTTAAGAAAATCAACTTAAAATACATAAACAGTTTAAAAATAAACACAAGCATACACCTATTTTCAAGCACTTATTAATTCCGCAATTGGTTAATCATAAGGTCTTGCAAATATATAAGATTTGGAGTGGGAGAGGTTCTTGTAAGCTTGACAAGAAACCTTTAGTGCCCCATTTTTAGATCAAGGAGGGCACTTTAGTATTGGGTTAGTGACGGTTTCTTGGTACAGAAGGAAACATATATTGGTTGCACTCATTTCGATAGAGGCAAAGTACATGGCTACAAGTTAGGAAGCATGTGAGGCTATCTAGATGAGGAAGATCCTGGTTGGTTTGTTTGGTCAATAGATGGATCCGATAGTGATTTATTGTGATAATCAGAGTTGTATCAAACTCTTTGAAAATCTTGTCTTTCATGATCGGTCCAAGCATATTGATATCCATTATCATCATCTCAGAGATTGTGTATTGAGGTAGATCATGTTGTTAGATTACATTCCAATGAAGGAGCAAGATGCTGACATCTTGTCAAAGGCATTGTCAAGATGTAAATTCGAGTTTCACAGAGACAAGATCAAGGTAGTTGATAATCCCTTTCTTATTGAGAGGGACTGTCGAGAAATGGCAACAAGAAATTCTAGTTTAATATGTCCTTTAATTAAACTATTAATTAAATTCGAATTCTATTCTCATAACAACTTAAAATAGTTAAATTAAGTTTATTAAACTTACTTAACTTAGGAAATTCGAGTTGGAAGTCTTTTGGAGGCCATGTATATGCTCTCCCTACTTTGTAGGAGTCCAGTGTGAGTTGTAAAATAGAAGACTCAGTTTCATGAGTCAGTTCAGTTAATTTAGTTCTCATACTAATTGAGATAACTAATAGTGAGATAATAGCCAGTGGTGACACTAATGAACTCCACCAGTGCTACTCTAGTGAACTGAATATTTACTCATCATACACTCATGCATGTCGATTCTGAGAAAGACCCAATTGAGACTAGTGTGCAGGGATAGTGTACTATTTGTTTTAGATTTTTCTGAGTTTCATTGATAAAGCAAGCAATCAGGAACTGATCCTTGAGGGATTGTGCTATTTTTAGAGGCTTTATTTCTATTTAAATACAATTTATCCTTCATAGGAATTACACATTGGAATAGAGACTTAGAGAGCTTGTGAAGAGGATAAGATTTGACCTTGAGATTTCTTATGAGTTGGATATTGAATTTGATGAGTGTTGGGATTGTTCTAGAGAGAACAAGGATTTTAGCTTCATCTTGATTTTCTGGATTAATACAAAATAGATAGTGGGGTTTTGGGCTGTTGCTTTCCCAGATATTTATTGTGTTATGTGCCTTTGATTCACTTTCTCTATTTGATTATTGTTTGTTCGATGTTTATGGGATTCCACTATAAAGAGTAGAAGTAGATTCTTGTCTCTTGCTTTAGCAAATTGCATTAGCTTGTGAATCTATTGGATTTTCTATATGCCCCTCCACACCCTCCAAACTTTTCCATAACTTCCCAGTGGAGCTTGCTAGCAAAATATTTCTCATAGAATCAAAGACCTTAATGCCTAGTTATATTACAATATATTGCTAGGTTTCCACTTCATGTAGGTTTCAGTGCTCACTCTCATAATTGGGGTGTTCAGTCGAGGTCTAGTTGGGCTTGCCCTATGTTTTGGTTATTTTTGGTAAATTCTTTTAGATTCTATCGGTGGGGTAGAGGCTATCCCGAGCCTTATTATAGCCTCTTGGTGGCCTAGTTGTTAGATAAAGATGAAGGTCAAGGGTATTAGTTATCTACAACATGGGGGAATGGGTGTTCATTAGAGGAATTATCAGGTCTAAAATGGGCATCCTAAGGAAATTATAAAATAATAGTGGAAATAATAAAATAAGATTAGATTACATCATCAAATTTTAGTGGGAAAAAAGAAAAAACTAATTTTTCAACTCGTATTGTCAACTTATCTCCCAATGGGTTCACCCAAAATTTTGAGCGGGAACACTCATTTCATTTAGAATTTGATTCCTCATCCAAAGAGACCCATGTTGCATACTTTCTATGGACCATGCTACATGAAAAATGACAAATACATGAAAAAACTTATTGCAATCACACCTTTTTTTTTTTTTTAATGTATTTCTCATTTTTTGTGTAGCGGGGTCCATCAAAAGTATGCAACATGGGTACTCTTTGGTTGAGGAATTAAATAATCCTACTTGAAATTTGAGTAGACAAGTTGAAAATACGCGTTGTAAAAGTAGTTTTATTATTTTATTATTATTTACTCTTTTTACCTTTTTACTCCAAAAATGGCAAATCATCCCCCATGGTTGACATCATCATGTTGAATCAAATTGGTTGTTATATAGTTTATTTTTGCTGTTCATTTTTCTTATGAGGCCCATTTTAGACCTCAAAATACCTCTAATTTTAATTGTGAGTCCGAGGGGTGGAGGAAGGCTCTTAACCTATTTCTTCCTTGGGACTGGGTAATCTTCGACTCCCCCTATGTCACTGTTTATGTTTACTGGTTGTTGGTCTACATCCTTCAGGAGATGCAATTCTGTGGGTTCGACTACTTTGTTTATTGTAGGTACTATGAATTATTTTCTCTGGCCTCCCCCCTCCGTCAGAGGTTTCACCTCGACCACTTCAGTATGCCATGCCAATGGGGCCAACCTTGTCAAGGAGGAGGGAACCATCTTTGTGTAGTGCATCCCGAGCCTTACTACAACTCGTCCTCGGATATTTCTGACAACTGCGAGACTAAAGAAGCAACTGCCACCTTAACGACTCACTCCCTAAGCCATGTTTTTCCCCTACCACCTAGAGTCCATTGCTGAGGAGCTTCAAAATTTCCAGATTAACATGGATATTCTTAGGGACCACTGTATGAAGATCACAATGAGCTTGTGGATTACATAAATGACATCCAATATAGTCAAAACAAATTTCTAGAACAATTGGACAACCTTTGTTACAGCTAGCATCACACCAATGACCACCTTCACAACTTGGAAGCAAGGGTGGAACACATAGATTTTTATATGCATGAGCATGCTGGTTACTTTGCAGCTCCCCATGTAATTACCCCCAATCCCCCTCCTTGAAATGTTGCCATTTCTTCTTGTTATCTTTTTTTCTCTTTTAGTATGCTCGGGCTATAATGCCTATTGGAAATAATGGATGTCAACTGCTTTCTATGGTTTCCTGTAGGCCCTGATCTCAACAAGTCTGGTTGGAATGAGGGAAAGGGGTTTGTTGAGATGATTTTTGTAAACACTATTTTTATGAAAATCTAATGAAATTACTTTCAATGACAAAAAAAATATAATATTAAAGTAAAATAGTCAGTTTACAATCGATAGTTTTTGTACTCTAAATTATGAATATAACATTTTAAAATGTAATACTTTTATTTTAAAAACTAATAAAATATTCATTAATATAACAAATTTTACTTTTTTAAAATAAAATTATTCATTTTTACCTTAATGAAAATAAAATAAAAATAAAAATAACCCTATATGAAAACCATTTTTAATCTATTGAAAAAAAAACATTAAAGTAAAAATAAGGTATTAAATAAATTATTTAAATGAAGAAAAAACTTTGCATTTCAGTCATCATGCGTTTTTCTATAATTTTATTTTAAAATTGTATTACTTTGTTACATTGTTAATAATTTTTTCATTTTTTATCAATTATTTGGTTTATGAATATACATACCATAATAAAGATTTATTATGGATATTACGATTTTCACAGTCTTAAAAATATAAATAAAAGATTTTTGAAATATTTTAAAATATATTTTGATGGTTTATGATATATATATATTTTTTTAATTATTTAAAAATATTAAAAAATCCCTGAAAAATGCAAATAAAATATTCTGTTAATATTTAAATATATTTTGTTTTTATAACGGGCATTCTTCTAATTACCTTTAAACAATAGAACCAAAATCCTAAACAAATGGAATGAAATAAATACTAATATATCCATTTATTATTTTATTCTTTTACATTTTATTTTATATTACTTAGTGATTTCTCAACTATAGTATATTGTCAATTTTTTTTTGTTGGGTCTATAATTAATGAATTTGTTTTTATTTTGAAATATATTGAAGGGTCATTATCAATTAGAACATCTTTAACTAATATTTAAGTTTTGAATGGGAAAAGAAAGAAATAATTGATAATAAAATGACTTAAATTTTTTTTTAATGTGTCTTTTTCAAATAAATTTAATGAATATCCAATTCATTTTTGAAAAGGAAAAAAAAGTTTAAGAAAAACATTTATTTTTTTATAAAAAGAGGCATCACATTAGGGAGTTGGAATTTTTGGAATTTAAACATGTGAATTTATATTAATAAGAGGAAAATGAAGACCTAATGGAGACTGAACCATGATAAGGAGGCCTTACATTATTTTAGGATTTTCTTTTAAAATTATAGTTGAAGGTTGTAATATAGAATTGAGACTTGTGCTCTACCATCAAGGATATAGGAAGGATTGATGACCTAGAAAGGAATAACATGCAAAAGGACTCAAACATGCATACTATTATCATGTCTATTTCAATGCTACTATTTTGTTTGGTTGAAGAATCTAAATATTGAATTTTGTATACTATTATCTGAATTAATAAAGGATTTGAAAGCCAAAGATTAGTGAAAAGACATTCTTGATAATGATGTGTGGAATATTCTCATATTTTAATGTAAATGTATTATAATACTCATACATAAGATTAGGAAGTATTTTGAATCTTTGAATTGAATTATCCTTCTTATTTTTGCTAATTGTATTATTCATATTGAAATGTTGATGTAGTTTTCTATAAGTTATGGTACACATTGTGCCTAACAAATTGTTGAAGCAGTGGACTATTTCTTCTCTAAAATAATTTATCTTCTTCTTAATATTTTACAGTTAAAGTGGTTTATTCTCCTAGTTGGGATATTATCAACTACTTCTTTATCCCAATTGGGACAACTAGATTTAGAAGAGGGGGTATATTTAGATAGATTAGGTAGTTTTATTTTTTTTATGAGATTAGATTGCATTATGTTTAGAAATATATTTGTGTGTGTGTGTGTGTGTGTGTTAGAAACTTTGCATAACCTCAAATGAAGATTACATAGACCAAAGATTTTTTGATATGTTGTACCCGAAGGGAAACTAGACCAACAACATAAGTCCAAAGTCTTGAGGTTGCTAAGAAATTGTCTAGAGACACAATCTTGTAAATATAAACTTATAAAAACAGGTTATTGTGCTAAACCTTGACATATATTTACATGAGAATACATAAAAGACTACTAGTGTTGCAAGCGATTATATAGTGAGTCATAACAACTATTGCGTGGATTGTCTAGGCATCCATTCTAGTTGGTCATTACCCTCATCCAAGGAAAAGGAGATGTTGGTTGATGCCTGGCTAGAATGGTTAAATTGTGGTCTATATTATCAATTTTTTCCTCTAGCTCTACCAATATGATGGAATTCTCCTATTGAGTCCTCCTGTACCTCCCTATGCAACTTGTAATATCAAAATGGAATTTAAGCTTGTGCCCACTTTGTGTCAATACCTATGAAGTGATAGGACTGCATGCAATGCCCCAAGTAGATTGGGAGTTGTAGACACCCTTCATGTGAGTTAGCATTATATCAAGGTGATGAGAATGCCCACTCATTAGCAAGATCCTTGGGGGATTAGGAAAGCATATTTTAAAGTCTCCCTTTTAGGACAAATTCATTTAGTGGAAATCGGGACCACATATTATTGGACATCACCACTAAATGAGTATACACCTTATTAGGGCATTGATTGGGTGATGATCCCATGCTGTATGAATAATTTTTTCACGTATCAACAAGATGTTGTAATGAAAATAAAAAATATCACTTGTTTGAGACTAATTTCAAGATTAGTCACAAACCTTAACTTTTGTAGGCTATATATATGAAATTACAATGAACCAAAACTTAATTTTTTTACCATGTCTACTTATCTATTTCTCATTTGTATTCTTAAAATTTCACTATCTAAAATTTCTAAGAAGGAGTTATAGCAAAAACAAAAATATGAAACGTGAACATTAAGTGCAAATAAGTCTTATGAAAAAATAGATAGAAATAATTCATATTCCCAATGTTTTTCCATTTGCTGAGCCTTCAACAAATATCCTTAATTTTTGACAACACTAAAGGGAGCACCCATTCAATTTTGAAATTATTGTTTCTTTCATGTCACTCAACCTTACGTTTCGTAATTTGAAGCGGTGGTTCTATGATATTTTGTTTTTCAATATTTTTAAGTTTTTAAGTCTCCGATTGATTTTGATTCATGGAGTGATGATTCGATTCATTGATAGGAAAAAAAGTATGAACACTAAAAAAGTTACCAACTTAACTAGAACTGAACTTCAAAAGGAGAACTCTAGCCCCCAAAACCCCTATTTTTCCGCAAAAAACCATGAAAAAGAACCGTGAAAATGAAAAAGTGTTGATGTTGCATCAACACTTATTATTGTTATTTTTTTCCCAAGTTAAAAATCCAGATTTGTTTAGAAACATCATTAAAACCCAATTTTTGTTTGAAAAAAAATGAAAAAACACCCCAAAACAAAGAGCGCTCATGTAGCTTGATGCAACATCAACACGCTTTTTTATTTTTTTCGTTACAATTTCATTTTTTTTTAACAATGACATTAAAAATCATTTTTTTGTGCAATAAACATAAAAAAATACCCATAAATAAATTTTGGTTAAAATTCCAACATTTTTTAGCAATGAATGTAAAAATAAATTATCATTTCTCAAAAAAATCTTAAAATTCCAATAGATTTCGATGATAGGATTAAAGATAAAATATCACGACTTCAAAAAACCTAAAAATTCCAACAATTTTCAACCATGGTGTTAAATATAAATATCATGACTCTCAGAAACTCTAAAATTTTGACATTTTTCAACCATGGTGTTAAGGATAAAACATTACGAATTCATAAAACCTTAAAATTTTGACATTTTTTAGCCATGAAGTTAAAACCAAATATCGTGACTCTAAAAAACCTTAAATTTTAAACATATTTCAAGACCAAATATCATGACTAAAAAAACCTTAAAAATTAACATCTAAATAGAAGAGTCATTATACCAAATGCTAAAAGTATATTGCTTTTAAAAACATAGCATATGCCAACTTGACACAATGCAACGGAAACTTGAAAAGAAACTCTCAAATTGGCACATAGTGAAAGTGGACTTAATGTATTGAAACAAAAACTTAAAATCAACTATCAAATTGACACATAGTGGGGTCAACTTGCTAATTGAGCATCAACACAATCTTGCAACAACAAAAAAATGGACAATTTGTCACAATAAATCTGACAAAATTATATTTAAAATTTGAAATTTTACACTATTACAATTTTATTAGATTTCGAGATCTATAGATTTACCATCAATAGTACATGCATGTGAATTTAAAATTATGCAAAAAAATAATGAACAATGAAATAAAATCTAACACACAAATTTGACACAAGCTATGCTATGCGAAACCCTTTTGGGAGAAAACCCTAACTGAAAGGTGGGGTCACTCCGCTCTCTTTTTTTGAATGAGAATATGACTACGAGTACAAAGAAGTATGGCCTATGACCCATGGTCTGCTACGGTGCACAAATCCTCTTTATGTTCTCTACCTCCTATTCCTCTTGGCTCTTTTTTCTTAGTTATGGTAGAAATGCACTCAAAAGAATGAAACCCCTTTTCCTCCTAGTGGTATGATTATAACAGAACTCGATAGCTTTCTAGTGGTTAGGTTTGACTACCTCAAATCTTAACCAAATTTACAATATAGACTCTTCTAGAGTCTTCTACATCATAATCACATGGCTAGTGCCTTTTTAATGAGTAATGGGGGCTCGCATGGCATGCTCTCAAATTGTGGTGGTCAAAACAGGAAGTTCAACTTTAGAGTGGCATAAATTTCAAATATAAGACTCTAATTGACGTGATTCTTGTGTTGTTGGAAAGGTATCTATGTGTAGAATAGGGAAAATTGGTGTGGTGCTAGAGCGACAAAGTTTTTCTCCCTAAAAACATCATTTGATTCCTCAAAACGTTCTCGGAAGGTTTCAAATCCTGTTTTGCCAAAGTGGGCCCCACCTATAAAAATAGTCATGGTAGTTGATTCATTCACTTTTTCCACTTTAAAAGAATTGAGAAGGATGACAAATAATATAATAATCCAATCCAAATAAAAAAAATAAAAATAAAAATTCAATCATAGAAAGAAAAAACAAAATATCAAAGCATAAAAAATTAAAAGAATAGCAAAAAATAATGCATAAAGCCCAAAACTTCACACATAAAAGGAATAAAAAATTACATAAAAGAACACATTTAAAAGAAAAATTAACAAATTAAAATTTAGAAAAAGGTATATGTCTTACATAAATTTCTTTAAAAATGTTGCAAGAAAATAAAAAATAATTAAAAAAGGATAGTAAAAAAAATAAATTCAAAAAAATAATTTAATATTAAAAAAACATAAATTAATTAAAAAAATTAAAAACATTAAAAATAATTAACCAAACAAGAATAAAAATAAAAATATTATAGAAATTTGTAAAAACATAATAAAAAACTTTTTTGAAAAAAAATAGGGCGGGTAAAGCTCACATCAGTTCTTAGAATTAGCTTATGCTCTATAGTAGTTGTGTGGGCATTGGTCGATTTCGGTAATAGTCTCGGCCCCAATCACAATGCTCAACCCCCCTCCCCCTTGCACCATTTTGTTAGTAATATTCATATCCAAAATGTGTATTTTTGTTAATGGTTTATAATTTTTTTTTTATGATAATTATTTTATGTGTATTAAAGTATCAATTAACAATATATAAATATACAAAAATCCTAACTTCAAATTATTAATTTTATTAAATTTTTAAAACTTTGCAAAAAAAAATGAATACTTCATTGATAACTTGGAAAATGGTTAAATAACCAACATTTAAAAAAAAAATGTTCATACTTGAAGCACAATAAAATTTAAAGTGTCAAAAATATGCCCCTCATCCTCCACAAAAAAAAAAAAAGTTGACGTCACATCAATGCTTTTCAAAATCAACCTGCAAATCAACAATATTTTGAAACATTTATCTATACTTAATACATAAGAAAATTTAAATTGTAAAAAATAAGCGCCCTAAGAAAAGGGATTGATGCTACATCAATACTTTTAAAAATCAGCATGAAAATCACCAACATTTAAAAAAAAATCACACTAAATAAATAAGAACATTTAAGGTATCAAAAATATGCTCCAAGAAAAAGGTTGATACTGCATGAACATTTTTCAAAATCGGCATGAAAATCATGAATTTTTGTGACCTATAAAAAATGAGAACTCAGTATAGTTCTCGTTAAGTTGGTAACTTTTCTCGATACATTATGCCTTATTTATAATTTTAAAAACTGACTTATTTGTAATTTTACATTCTTAGGCAAATTAAGAACTTCAATCAAGACCTATATAATGAAAATCAGTGTGCATATATATATATAATTATATATATATATATATATATATATATTATATATATATAGATATATATATATATAGATAGTAGAGACAAATCAATGTTATTTGTTTGCTGCAAAACATCATGTCTTAAAAAGCTCCTACTTTCATTAAAAAATGTTTTTTTGCACTGTTGTCTTTTTTATTTTATGGATTTGATCATTTTTCTCTCTTGAAACACTTCGCTTTTGGGTTTTGGTATTCATAAACACATTTCAATTGGAAAAACCTTGATACAGTGTAAATTATACCTACCCCATGGAGGAAATCTATTTGAATTTCTAATGTACTTTAAAAAAAATAAAAATTGTTAGATATTTTTATTGCACCAAGAGGCTCTCTCTAGCCTAGTATGATAGAGATGTTGTAATGTCCTAACATATGTTGACCTATCCTATTTAACATTTTGACTCAGTCAAATTACATAAAAAAGGTAAACAATAAAATAAAATGAAATTAAAATAAAAAATAAACAAAATTAAAATAAAAGTTCCCCGATGGGGGTGACCCTCATGGCTACCACCTATATTCTAAGCACCCAATAGGGCCTGTTCGACCTCCATACATGCATTCATATCTAGGTTATGTGTCATCCCAGACCTGAATACTAGTGAATGTTGAGATAGCTCTCACACTTCTCAGTTAAATACATGGGACACTGTGAAAGCTTCTCCAGTTTGTTTTTTTAGGAGATCAATTTGTATAGAGTGGAGAAAATTGGTAGTAGTGTTGGGTTCCATGATGCCTCGTTGGGGTCAAGGCCTTGGGTGAGAAATGGGGTGGAAGCCTGAGCTCGATTAGTTTGGGTCAGCACTAGTTGGTTGGATTCCCCTTGGAATCTTAAAACATGAGCTATTGGGTTGTTTCTTCACCTTCACGCCTTCAATTTTTTTTCATAGAATGTCAAGTTTCTTGGCTTATGGAGCTCACGCCTACAATTTAGGGAGATTTATTTGTTCATGTAGGTTTCAGTGATCTCTCTCATAATTGGGGTGTTCAGTCGACATCTAGTTGGGCTTGCCCTATGTTTTGGTTCCTTCTAGTAAATTCTCTTAGCTTCTATCAGTTTGGGTGGGGGGGGGGGGGCTATCCTAGGCCTTATTACGCCCTCCTAGTGACCTAGTTTTCAGATAAAGCTAAACATCAAGGGTATTAGTTATCTGCTACCTGCGGATAGGGGTGTTCATTAGAGGAATTTAGAGCTCTAAAATGGGCCTCCTAAGGAAATTATAAAATAATAGTGGAAATAATAAAATAAGATTAGATTACATCATCAAATTTTCGTGGGAAAAAATAAACAACTATTTTTTCAACTCGTATTTTCAACTTATCTCCTTATGGGTTTACTCAAATTTTAATCAAGAACACTCGTTGGATGCAAAATTTGATTCCTCATTGAAGGAGTACCCATGTTGCATACTTTCTATGGACCATGCTACATGAAAAATGAAAATACACGAAAAACATGATTTCAATCATGCTTTTTTTATGTATTTATCATTTGTCATGTAGAAGAGTCCATTAAAAGTATGCAACATGAGTACGCTTTGGATCAAGAATTAAATTCTGCATCCAATGAGTTCTCCTTCTTGAAATTTGAGTAAAAAATTAGAGAGATCAGTTGAATATACAAGTTGAAAAAGTAGTTTTATTATTTTATTATTATTTAATCTTTTTACTTTTTTACTCCAAAAATGGTGAATCATCCCCCATGGTTGACATTAGCATCTTGAATCCTATTGGTTCTTATAAAGTTTATTTTTGTTGTACATTTTTTTTAGGAGGCCCATTTTAGACCTCAAAATACATCAAAATACCATTAATGTTTAACTATGAGTTCGGGGGATGGAGGAAGGTAGGCTTAACCTATTTTTTAATTGGGACTTAGTAATCGCAAGCTCCCCCATGTCACTGAGTATGTTTACTGGTTGATGGTATGCATCCTTCAGGGGTTTCACTTCCATAGGTCTGACTGCTTTGTTTATTGCAGGGACTGTGAACTAATTTCTCAAGCCTCCCCTCTCCATCATAGGTTTCGCTTTGACCACTTCAGTATGCCACACCACAAGGGCCAGCCTCATCGAGGAGGAGGGAACAATCTTTGTGCAGGGCATCCTGAGCCTTGCCACAACTTGCCCTTAGATAGTTCAGACAGAAAGGAGACTGAAGAAGCAGTCGTCATCTCAAAAACTTACTCCCTAGGCCATGTTGTATCCCCTACCACTATGGAGTCCATCGTTGAGTAACCTCGAAATATCCAAATTAACATGGATATTCTCAGGGACCACTATTATGAAGATCACAATGAGCTTGTGGCTTACATAAATGAAATCCAATACAGTCAAAATGATATTCTGGAATAATTGGAAAACCTTTGTTGCAGCCACCGTCGCACCAATGACCACCTTCGTAGCTTGGAAGCGAGGGTGGATCACATAATTTCATATGCATGAGCATGTTAGTTTTTTTTTTCTACGTTAAGACTAATCTAAGTACCCACGGGGGATTTGAACCGGTGACCTATCGCAAGGAGTGCCTTAACAACGCACCCATTCACCGTCAATCCAAAGCCCCATGGGCTTGCATGAGCATGTTAGTTACTTTGCAACTCCCCTTGTAATGCCCCATAATCTCCCTCCTTGAGATGTAGCCATCACCTCTGGTTATCTTTTTGTTCTCTTTTAGTATGTTAAGGCTAAAATGCCTGTCAGAAACAATGGATTTCAACTAATTTCTATGGCTTCCTATAGGCCCCGATCTCAATAAGTCTGGTTAGAATGAGGGAAAGGGGCTTGTTGAGATGATTTTTGTAAACACTCTTTTTTCTGAAAATCTAATGAAATTAATTTAAATAAACCTTTGAATTGGAAAAGAAGGAAAGAATTGAATAATAAGATGATTTTAAAATTATATTCCTTTTTAATGTGTCTCTTTCAAATAAATTAATGAATATCTAATTAATTTTGAAAAAAAGGTTTAAGAAAAATATTTATTTTGTTATAAGAAGAGGCATCACATTAGAGTCAATGGAGTTGGAATTTTTTGAATTCAAACATACGCATTTTTGTTAATAAAAGGAAAATGAAGGCCTAAAGGAGACTAAAACATGGTAATGGGGCGTTACATTATCTTAGGATTTTATTTTAAAATTATAGTTGAAGGTTGTAATAGAGAATTGAGACTTGTGCTCTACGATCAAGGATATAGGAAGGATTGATGACCTAGAAAGAAAAAACATGTAGAAGGACTCAAACTTGTATATTATTATTATGTCTATTTTAAATGTCACTATTTTGTTTGGTTGAAGAATCAAAATATTGAATTTTGTATATGATTATTTGAATTTACTAAAGGATTTGAAAGCCTAAGATTAGTGAAAACATTCTTGATAATGATGTGTGGAATATTCTCATATTTTAATGTAAATATATTATAATATTCATATCTGAGATTAGGAAGTATTTTCAATTTTTTAGTTGAATTATCTTTCTTATTTTCACTAATTGTATTTACATGTTGAAATGTTAATGTAATCTTCTATAAGTTATGTTACACATTGTGCCTAACAAATTGTTGAAGTACCAAACTATTTCTTGTGTAAAATAATTTATCTTCCTCTTAATGTTTTATAGTTAAAGAGGTTTATGCTCCCAATTGGGATATTATCAGCTATTTCTTTATCCCAATTGAGACATTTAGATTTAGAATAGAAGGTATATTTAGATATAATAGATAGTTTTTTTTTTGTTATTAGATTAGATTGCATTATGTTAAGAAAAACATATATGTGCGTGTGCATGTCAGACACATTGCATAACCTCAAATGAGGATTACATACACCAAATTTGTTTTGATATGTTGTACCTCAAGGGAAACCAGACTAGTAACATAAGTCTAGAGTCTTGAGGTTGCTAAGACATTGTCTAGCTACATAATCTTGTAAATATAAACTTATAAAAATAAGATGGTTGTTGTCACGTGGAATGAGTTGAGGTTGCGGACAAGATCGACCTTCCTAGTATCTACAGATATCTAGTGACAAGCAAACCAATCAAAAACTATCTTTCTCTAAATATGCGATTAAAAACAAAGGCAAACAAGTGTTTTAGGCCTACCTTGGGTCCAATGCAAGTTTGTGGAAGCCTCACTCCCTCGCTCCAAATGAGCTTCCTTGAAGTATAATTCTGCAAACACAAACAAGCAAACCAAATTAAATAGCACCTGAAAAGGCAATATCATAAAGCATATTCATCATAATGATCAAGGAGATTATGAAACAAACCACATAAGACAATTTGTTGAGAAAAATGAATCTGATTGTATTAATGCAAATGAAAGAACTTTACAACCTGTGCCTTGATGCTGTACAAGCTCCTCCCAGGGTCCGACAAGAAGTCTCCTCTAATTTGACAAGTTTCACTCACTTCCCAATGAAACCAAAAGGTTTGTGATCTCTCCTCTCAAGTTTAACTAGGAAGTCCCAATTCCATCAGCATTTACCCTAAAAAATGTTCAGCTTCTAACCTCTCCAGCAACTGACCCAAAGCCTTAATTTATAGTGCAATGGAGGGAAGTTACTAGGTCCTCCTTCAAAGGAATAAAACCCTCCTTCAAA
>APFE031026456.1:0-13688 GCA_000404065.3 Pinus taeda
TATATTTTTAATATATATTATATTATAATTTGATTAATTTTAATATACTTTTAAAAATTATTTTATATATTGATATGTTGGGATAATATAAATAGTTTAGATATTTTTAAATAAATGATGAGGCTAATTATAGATATAAGGGAAAATTATATTGATTATTTAAAATTGGGAATTTATTATTATCTAAAATTTGATAAATACAAGTATATAAATAATAGTTTCTTTATATTTAGAAGGAACTTCTCTTGGCTTCGAGAATTTTGTGATATAAATTCTCTACTAACGAGGCCAGCCACGTGAAGATGGAAGTTCATTTGGCCCCTTCCCCTCACTCCTAATTTATGGTTTACTACTATTTCACTCATCACTCTCCCAACCCCACCTTCTATGTGATTTCCCTAAGAAATATATTAAAGTTCATTTGAGCTACCCCCTCACTTATAGATTCTATAATATTACTATTTCACTCAACACTCTCCCAATCCCCCCCATTTGATTTCATGTGCAATAAATTTAAATTGAAAATAGGCATCAAATTTTGATCATTACAAAAATATTATTGCAAATATAAAATGATCCCATATCAAAATTTTCTCATTCTCACACATTCCAAGCATATACCAATTTACAATCAACAATCATCATTACATTAAAAAATATTATATATATGCAAGCATCACATCAAATTTTCATCATTCCATTAAAAACCATATAGATACACAAGTACTAAAACATCATATCATATTTCCATCATTACATTCGAAAACATTATAAATACACAAACACATAAACATTCCTTGAGATTTTATTACACACAAGATTGCAAATACTCAAACAAACACAATAAAAAAAAACATACAATCAAGAATACAAACACATAATAAAAAATGCATACAATCAAGAGTACACAACGCACATACAATGAAGAGTACAAACACACAATCAAGAGTACAATTCAAGTTTTAATCATTGCAAACAATATTGTAAGCACAAAAGAAATACAAACACACAATAAATATGCAAACATAACAAACATTACAAACACACAATTATTCAAACATCAAAAGCATTGCAAATAATCAAGAGTACAATTCAAGTTTTAATCATTACAAACAAGATTGTAAGTACAAAAACAATACAAACACACAAGCATTACAAATACACAAACATTCAAACATCAAAAGCATTGCAAATACACAAGCATACAAACATCCCATCAAATTTCTTATTACACACACAAAATTATAAATACATACAAACATTTGCATATCAAATTTTGATCATCATACATAAAAGACTATAAATATCCAAACATACAAAGTTGATGTAGACACTAAATAAAACCATATGCTAAAGAAAATTCACACACATTTCAAACTACATATCGAGCATGTCATCCACATCCATTGTAAACGCATAACTATGCAAATGAAGCCCAAACAACAACTATTGTCATACACGATCACAAATACACATCAAATAATAAATATCACAAAAAACATTGTAAACACACAAAGACACAAACATTAGATATCAAGCCTTGGCCATCCCACACATTGTAAACACACAAAGATACAAACATTAGATATCATGTCTTGGTCATACCACACGTTGCAAGCACACAAAGATACAAACAGCGAATACCAAATTTTGCTCATCACACACAAAATTATACACATCAAATAATTAACATCACAAAATGCATTGTAAACACACAAAGATACAAACATTAGATATCATATCTTGGCCATCCCACACATTGTAAGCACACAAAGATACAAACATTGCATATCAAATGTTGGTCATCACACACAAAAATATACACATCAAATAATGAACATCACAAAAAGCATTGTAAACACACAAAGATACAAACATTGCATATCAAATTTTGGTCACCACACTTAAAAATATACACATCAAATAATGAACATCACAAAAATCATTGTAAACACACAAAGATACAAAAACATTAGATATCATGTCTTTGCCATCCCACACATTGTAAACACACAAAGATGTAAACATTGCATATCAAATTTTGGTCATCACACACAAAACTATACACATCAAATAATGAATATCACTAAAAGTATTGTAAACACACAAGGATACAAACATTAGATAGCATGTCTTGGCCATCCCACACATTGTAAGCACACAAAGATACAAACATTGCATATCAAATTTTGGTCATCACACACAAAAATATACACATCAAATAATGAACATCACTAAAAGCATTGTAAACACACAAAGATACAAAAATTAGATATCATGTCAGCCATCCCACACATTGTAAGCCCACAAATATACAAACATTCAATATCAATTTTTGGTCATCACACACAAAAATATACACATCAAATAATGAACATCACAAAAAGCATTGTAAACACACAAAGATATAAACATTAGATATCATGGCTTGGTCATCCCACACATTGTAAGCATGCATAGATACAAACATTGCATATCAAATTTGGGTCATCACATACAAAAATATACACATCAAATAATGGACATCACAAAAAGCATTGTAAACACACAAAGATATAAACATTAGATATCAAGTCTTGGCCATCCCACACATTGCAAACACACAAAGATACAAACATTGCATATCAAATTTTGGACATTAGAAATTCATTGTAAACACAATCATATAAATGAAACTTAGAAAACAATCATTCCACAAAATTCTACATGCAAATTCAAGTAATATAAAAACACATCAATCAATCTATACATTAAAAGATTTTAGTTTGCAATCTATTAAACTAAAAGTATCTAGTTCTAAAATAAGTAAGTGAAAAAGTAAGGTGGAGAGAAGGACACAAACCCTTGAGGATGGCCATGGTCCATCCTCAAGAGCAATGAGAAAGGGCTTTTAGCCCTTTCAAACAAAATAACATTTTTATTATAGTGATAATGTTTTTAGAGTAATTACAAAATAAAGATGAAAAATAAATCACTACTAGTTTATTTTGGGTCATAATAACATAATGAATTCATATCTTCTATCATGACATGTAGATAGTTCATCTATCCTATCATGCTTGTATTTTCTTCAGGCCTTTAAATCATTTGCAAAAAACACAACAATTATTAAAATTTAGTGGTCATCTATAAAATAGCAAAAACTTTTTGAATTAAATTTAATATTTTAAGCAAAGGGACTAACCCCTAATTTGATAACTTGATAAGTGAATGCAAAGGTTAGAACATAGAGATATGATGAAATTAGAGGCAATGAATAAATTGAAAGTTGATATAAAGGTTTGAATTAACCTTTGCACCATTTGCACTATGGTGTATCTTTCTGCAGCAATGGTGATATATCTATACAATACAAGCCATCATACTCGCATATAGCCTACAACTCATTGGGCATATTCATCCAATTAATTAAAAGACATAATCAATCAAACATTCCCAGCACAACATGGAGTTTGATGGTTTTGAAAGCTAAGAATAAAAAAGAGAATAATTATTTTTCTGGATAGTATAAGTAAAAAAATAAAAAGTAGGAGGAAATGTATTTAATACATCATACATATATTGAAGGATGATACAAGAAATTAAATGAATCTAAACATTCTTTTTTCATTAAACATGTATTTCAAAAAACTGCTTACCTTTGAAAGAAGAAATTAAATGGTTTCTTTTTTTCCCTGCGCTTAGATTCAATGTCACTAGGAGAAGGGACGCTGCTGCACTGTGATGAATGATCTGGGAGAAGGGACGCTGCTGCACTGGGAGAACGGACGCTGCAGTGGGAGAACTAATCGAAAAGCCATGAATTTGGCATATAATATATATAATCTATTTGACAACACAAAAACCATCAATTTGGCATATAATATATATAATCTATTTGGCATATAATATATCTATAATCTATTTATATATTATAATGGTGTACAAATTCTTATGAAATTCCAGATGTATCCACAATATACTGAGTGGGAGCAATTGAATTTTATATGAATATAATAATAATGACAAAAACACACCGAAGAATGGATGAGAGAGATCGATCACAACTCAAAACCTCTTTTGAAAACAAGCACTCTAACTAGGAGACAAAATATATTATTCCCTAGTCCAAAATAAAATAATAGCTAAAGTTTCTGTGGGCAGACTATTCTAAGGCATGTAAACTAATTGAGATGAGTAAACTTCTTACAAATGCAACCCCTACCAAAAGGCAAAGCTCCCTAGAAACTTTGGAGTAGAGTTGGTGTTCTTTGGTCTAGACTAGAATCCCTACAAAGGCAAGACTATTCTAAGGCATGTAAACTAACTGAGATGAGTAAATTTCTCACCAATGCAACTCCTACCAAAAGGAAAATTTCCCTAGAAACTTTGGAGTAGAGTTGGAGTTCCATGGTCTAGACTAGAATCCCTACAAATAACTGTTAGCAAATCCAAGCACCCAAGCCCAAGAAATCAATAAAAATGCAAATCTGGAAAAATAGAAAACACTGTTGCTGCCAAAACCAGTGTAATCAAACTTCTCCAAATATAATGAATAATTAATTTAGCATTTATGTTGTATTCCAAGTTCCCAAAACCACTGTAAATTCATGTTCTCCGAATATAATGAATAATTTAGCAAATTTTATTAGCTTTATTATAAAAGGCCGGAAAGAAGCTTTTGGATTATGGGAGGAATGATTATGGTTTTGACTTTGAGGTTTCAAAAAGTGATTCAAGGTCATCTTAGGAGGATTGTTCAAGTCAATTGCAAATAAATGTGAACAAATCCAAGCACCCAAGTCTAAGAAATCAATAATTGCAAATAACTGGTAAGCAAATCCAACCACCCAAGCCCAAAAATTCAATAACTGCAAATTGGGCAAATAGAAAACACTCTTGGCCCAACACCAATAAAGGCCATCTTATAACACCAAGTAAATTTGGTTTCTTCCACTCCCTACCTGAATTGGTCAAGGGAGAACTCCAGATCATGGTTATGCCGATTATGAGAAACCTCGGCCCAGGTTTATGATATATCCTTAGCTATAGTATGCAATGGCAAGGAGATGAGTTTCAAGGATGTTCTGAGACAGAACCCAAGTTCCCAAATATTTATCAAATTAGAAGATATAATCAATTAAATGAAAACATTGGCAAAAATAATTGGAGTGTGACCATTTTGGATTTTGGAAGCTTGGAGTAAGAGAATCAACGCTTTTTTCACAACAATACATAAATTTATTATCAGAATCATGACATCTTCACAACCATGACTATAAATCCATCATAAATGAATGAATTATCTTACAAGAAAGTGCAGTGAAATCTGAACATTCTCTTTGTCACACATATATGTATGCATTTCTGATAAAATCCTTTATTCTCCTTGGTGCAATCGACAATGACACCCAACAAAATTAGCATAGTCCGTCAAGAAAATGCTTACAGGGTTACCTTTGAGGGATGAATCCACATAGACATGATATTTGCAAGGGTTAGGGCATTTCTCAATCCCGTAAGTCCACACACTATGTACCGGATACGCCCTCCAACTCCATCTTTCAACATCTTCACTTTACAACAGGATCTCAGGAATTTCTTCTCAAAAACGCTTCCAACGAGGGATTTATGTTGCTGCCTTAGCATGGATGCAGATGATCTAATTTAAAAAACCAAAGGAAACCGCCTCAGCATGGATTCAGAGGATTTAATTAAAAAAACCAAGAAACATGGATTCAGAGGACTTAATTTAAAAAACCAAGAAACCGCCTTACCATCGATGCAGAGGATCTCATACTCTGGCACAATGAGGCACACTGATCAGCATAGGATTCCTATGGAATATGAATATGAAACCGCTTCAGCATGGATGAACAAGATTTAATTTAGAAAACCGAAAAGCATGGATTCAGAGGATTTAAATTAAAAAATCAAGAAACCGCTCACCATGGATGCAGAGGATCACCAAGAAACCGCAGGCTTTGAGGAATTTCTCCTCCAGAAAAATGCTCCCAGTGGCCATATTGGCAGGCCCCGTGTCTCTAATTTAAAAAACCATACAACTCTGAACATCAAGTTACTGGAATTAAATTTCTAAAATCATTCGATTCGTTCACCTAATTTTATTTGCAGCCCACAACTCATAATCAGAGTGATCTATACAAAGAGTTTAAAAATAAATTTACTAGAATGCCTCATTTGCCTCATTTACCTGTGATCGGATGCCCCAACTAATTGTGATCCCTGGGTAGGGTTCGGATGCCTCATTTAAGTCTCATCCCTAGGCAAATTTGTGTTGATTCAGTAATTGATTAACTGTCATCCCTGGGCCTCTGCCTCCATGAGAACACAAGCATGCCTCTGCCTCTACCTCTATGAGAACACAAGCACGCCTCTGCCTCCAGCTCTCAGAGAATACAACCACACCACACAGATAGACACACCAAAATCACGCCTCTGCCTCTAGCTCTCAGAGAATACAACCACACCACACAGATAGACACACCAAACAGATGACAGAAACACACACAACACATGGAGCTCCAAACTTATAGAAACTCTAAGTGGGGGAGGAGGAGGAGCACAACAATGCCAATCCAATGCGAATCCAAAAATTAAATCGAATTAAAGCAATCAAGAACTTTAACCATTGAGATAAGAAACACCCTTCATCTCTCGCACTTTGGTATCACAGAGCCAATTTTACTAAGAGCGAAGGGTTGGGATTGCAGCGCTGCTTATCTCATAGATGTTGATGCCAATTCTATTTGCAACGGGCAGCTCGAATTATCTCTTACAAAGATGCTCCAGCTTTTTTCACAATAAAAGCACAATCCCTGTCATCTCAGCATAATAAAAGCACAATCCATGTCATCCCAATAGAAATAGTAATAAAAACATAATCTATTTAAGAAATAGTAATAAAAACATAATCCCTGTAATTAAAGAAAAAATAGTAATAAAAGCACAATCCATGCGATCAAATAATCCGATAATTTTTTTTATTTTCTTTTTTTAATAGAAGCATGTAGATATAGAAGAAGGGTCAAAACCCTTTTTCATGTCATCACAATGATATTTTCATGTCTTAATTTAGGAATTAAATAATGAACTTAATTAAAATAATTAGAGAGCATTCTGACCCACCCTTAGATTTTTCCTTTGATAAGCACTATGAGTTATCTTATGTCATTTTTCTCCTCTAATAAGCAGCACTATGTGTTGCCTCTTAGACGCTGCTATCACAAACTGCCAATTCTGAAGGGAGGGTTGGGATTGCAAGATGTGGAAGGATGTCCCACTCAATGGAGGATCAAAGTAAGATATCCAAGACTTCAACCTTCTAGATTCCAAGTCAAACCCTCCTTCTACACAAAAGAAATCATGAATAGCAAGAGACCAACAACAAATATTAAACAAGAGATATGTTACAACGGAAATTCCAAAAACCCTTCTTCAATTTCAGACTTGAACCCTCCTTCTACGAATTTTCAAAACGAATCAAGCAAATTGTATGTGTCCAAATGACCTCATATCACGCTATATTTATATTGTCTAGAGGATTTGAATAGGCATTCCTTTTGGGGTAGGGCTGACTTGACATCTATAGGCATTTTTGACCCAACATTACATATTTTCTCTTTTTCTTTACAAGAAGTCCAATTAGGATTTTGATTCAACAAATCTTATAAGCGTGATGAACATTCTTAACTACTAAAAAATAATAATAGTAATTCTTTTTCTTCTTTTTGCTTGTACATAAAATATACAATGATATAAATATATGGATCATTATGAATACCGAACCTAGTTACATTTTCCAACACTCCCTCTTAACTAGGGAGGTATTCATTATCACATAAGAGGCATACACATGGACACCATCATAGCCTCTCAAAACACATGCCCCATTCAAATTTTCACAAGGTATTTCCTTCCAAAACTATTTTTATCTTTGATTCCCAATCCTTAAAAAATATCGGTCCTCATCGACCAATCTTACCTTGGATATGTTGTCAAATCCTTAAAGAGTTTTATTCCATGGGACTACTTCCTACCCTGGATTCCCAATACTCCAGGAGTAATGATTACTATATTCTTATCCAATATTCCGTTCTACCTCCCAATGCCATAAACTAGACATGTGGCGATTAATCATGGCCTAGTGCATGACACATATGAAGAATATGGTGTCCATCATCACTCTCTTTCAACTAGGGAGGTGATCCTTACTCAAAAAATGGAGGAGATTTATTTCTCCCTCTCAATCAAGGAGACATCATCACCATCCTTAGCTGGTCGCATACATCATTACTGGGATTCGACCTTCCGAGATGTCAAATAATTTACAGAGCTAAATTATTTCACATTCCATCTTCATGATAGGGTTTATTGGCTCTTAATAGCATCACATCATATCAAAATTCAACCTTTCAAGATCTCGGCAATTATTATTAAAATGTTCATCTATCATCTTCAAGGAGCCGAGCTTCCCCACAGCTTCTAACACATGTATTCTTCCTTCATAACAACGTTATTCCTCATATTCTTCAAAAATTCATATCAACTTTCCAATATCAATTTTTCTCTCATGCTTATCCAAGTCATCAATAGTGCTATCCATTGAATCTATGTGTTCCATGGTCAAACCACGTAGTTTAGATCCAAGAAATTATTTCTTTCCATCCTTTGCATATACTATTGCAATATGCTTTTTCGGGGAGCCAAATCACATCTGAAATAAATCATCAGTATCAGCCTTTCCAAATCATAATGGCCTCAAGTTAAGGTGTCAAATTTTGCTACTTTCTCCCTCTGAGGTCAATAATCCTTTGCACAGTCTACCTCATACTACAAAAGATTTCAACTTTACACTCTTTAGCTTTCGATCATCAATTCAAACTAATCAGGAGGCTTGAATATTGTAATCATTAGGACCTTTATAGCTCGATCTTTCCTTCTTGTTGCTTCCCATCCGATAGCCTTCTCGATACATACATCAAACTACTCCTTCCTTCATAGTCTTCATGCTAAGCCACATTCCTTCAAGTATTTCATCTACTTATTCAAGCTTTACATAGAACTTAGCCTTGACATGTAACTTTGAATAGAAGACTTATGAAAGAAAAAGGAGACAAAATATAAATACAATAGCATTAATAATAATCAAGGTGTCAAATACTGATCTCTGGAGAAAGGTTGACTCCATCTTACTCTTGGACCCCTTTTTATCAAAGCTAGTTTTTCACATCATCATGATATAATATCTGCCAATATCTAGGTTCCTTTTCCTTTCAAAGTGGAAATTAGTTAGGGTTTCTATTTCTAGGGTTTATTCTTTCATTCCATACTTTTCTAGGGTTTACAAACCCTAGATACCAAGACCTGCCACTTACAAAGTATAAAGTTGTACAACCACACAAAATAGTTAGATGCAAAACCCTATATTTTGAAGGTATTCAAGGCCTAGCTAGAAATAACATATTTTATACAAACCCTACGTTGATTAGAGTCATTAAGACTTGTCATTTTCAAAATTCTATAAGCATGTTTCAAAACCCTAACAATTGACATGGTTTTTATCTTTATTGTCTCTAATTTATGTAGATTGTTTCTATGATCATTATCATGACCTATAAAATTATATAGGTCATAGAAAATTATAAGTACCTCCTTTGATTTTATCTTTCCTCTTTTGCAGAGACCTGGTTGTGTTCCTTGAATTGACATTTATCAGCATCATTTATTTAGGTCGACTTCATTGATGAAGTAAGTTGTTTGGAACAGGTTCCCCTAGAGCCAATTTTGGGGTCAAAAGCCCATGATTTGGGGAAGAAAGGCCAAATTTTGTATGAAAGAATGTAACAATCTTCATTTTGTTGGTTCTGAGCACGAAGATGTAAAGAGTTGTTAACGGTTTCCGCCCTTCTTTTGTGTAAGTCCTGTCAGCTTTGGAGATCTACCCATTCTTCGCGGACCATGGTATTGTATAAAAAGAAGTCCTAGAAGAGTCTCTTAGTAGTTCATTTCAGTAGATCATGAATGAGTCATTAATGTAATGGGTCTATTGAGAGCTAAGAGTGAAGAGTCTTAGCATAGGAAGAAGCTCTGCAGCTGAGTGCGTAGAGGCCTAGGGTAGAATTTCGCAGCTGAGTGCATAGACCCCTGTAGTTGTGTGTGCAGGGAAGTTAGAGTCTATATTGGAAATATGAACCATCAATAAAGAGAATTATTCTGGAGATATTTGTGTATGAGTTATTTTACTTCTATTACAAATGTTGCAATTATGTTATGTTGAATATTGGGTTTATGATTTAATGCTATATTGATGCGCGAATCTATGTTACTTTGTCATATGAACTCAAGTAAGAATATCTATTTACGTAAAAATAATCATAATGCATGTTGAAGTTAACAAATAGTTAAGCTAGTCGAGTAGACATAGAAGTAAGGATAATTACAGAGGTGTGTAAGCATATGACTTGGCTATTTAAGGTCCAGGAAGGTCAATCAGAGACTTTCGCGAAGGCTTCAAGGACAAGTAAGAGAAGTACATTGATAAGCCCTAAAGGGCTTATAGGTCTGCGCGAAGGAAGGGTTAGGGTATAAAAACAACATCACAACCATCTTAGGCTGTGGAAACTTTGTTCCTTCATCCCCCCATACTATTTAGTCCACGCTCCGCAGATTGATACAGAAAGGGCCAGTAGTGTAGGGATTTGCTTGGCTACTTAAAGGTGAACCTGGGTCAAGGCCCATCAAGCCAACAAATGATTCTGTAGCTGGGACTAGGATCTGCATAATGAGATGTATGATGTCACATCATTGGAATCCAACTAAGAAAGAGATCGAAGACTGGTCGGATAGAAATATCCAAAAATTCACAGCACAAGAAAACAAGAATCTGCGATTGACGAAAGAACAGTGGTTGGACAGATACCTGTACACAGAAATACATGAGAAATTCTTCTATTACTTCCTGAACAAGTTATACGAGTGGATCGCGAAATTGGTAGACGACCAAGGAAGGTGGAGGCTTGATTGTCCAATAGTCCAGACCCCAGAGTTATTGTAGAGATTAGAAACCTCTGAAGATAAGATCGTGCGCATTATCGATCGTTGGCTCGATCGTATCATAGGAGGGTTCATGACAAAGTTCGCAGCCCCTTGAAAAAGCGGCATAGTTAAGTATTTAAAATCGATAAATACTTGGATTAAGATGCTCTTGTGTGAAAAACAGGTTATGCAACTATCTTTATCTTTGGGGCTACACGAAGTGGAAGAAAATTCAGGAACAAGGGGAGAACAGACACTGAATATAGCCCACTAATTGAACCCCCTTTGAGTGATGAGGAGGAAGCAACAAAATCATCTTCGTAGAGTATTGTTCAATTGATAAAGCAACAGTCCCCACTCATACCTCATCCACACACACTGCCTCCATCTTCACCTCTGCCACATACGCCTTCTCCTACACCAGTGCTAGCTCCACCACCGTTCAATATGGAGAACTCTATAAATATACATGTGTTTAAGGGCACTGGAAATGAAGATCCGGACGAGTTTTGGTTCCTCGCGAAGGCTCTATGGGAAGCTCAGGGTATCATGGACGATCAAATGAAGAAAGCAACACTGGTTAGTGATTTGTAGGACTACCCACTAATGTGGTAAATTAAGTACTGCACTAATAACCCAATGTTTGTGTTGGCAGATATCCAAACTATGCTGAATAAGGAATTCAGTAGACCTAATTCTGAAGCAAAATCAATTGTGGGATTCAAAGAGATCATGATGAAGCCTGGTGAGACACCCTGGGATTTGGATCAGAGATTGAAGTGTATGATCCACGAGGCTAACGTGAATCTAACTGATGGGTAGTGCTGCAAATGGCTTGTGCCTTCACTCTTGCCTCACCTAAGGGTTGCGCTATCGCAACAAAAGATTGGGACCCAAGAAGAAGCCCTGGAGATTGCAATGAGACTGCATGAAACACCAATGCAAGATCTAAACCTGGGGTTCAATAGATCCATACACAGTTACAGTACCTTTGCTTAGAATTACAAAGTCTAAAGAATGATAAGATAGTTTGGACAGAGGTGCGTGAAGAAATTGGTGCCTGAAATGTAAAGGTCAAGGGCATGACAAAGATCACTTCCCAGTCTTCGCAAATTATGTTGCAGCAGGAGGACCAATGCCTCTGATGCTGGAAACTCAACAGATCTTCTACAACTTATGTCAATCAGTGGGTCATGATGAGCACAATTATCATAGTTATGAATTAATGATGGATAGAACACCTACATACAAGGTACATGAATAAATGTGGCCTCCGGACCAAGGCACTGGAGGAGCACAAGGGAAGTATCAGGGGTGCGGATGAGGCTGAGATGGAGGACCTAGTAGAGGTCGAGGGCAGGTTATTTGTTACAATTGTGGAGGACCAGGACACTACGTGCAAGACTTCCTATATCTGACACATCTGTCATGCTTTTATTGTACTCATTTTGACCATGCAATAGAGGATTATCGTATATTATTGGCTAAGATATGCGAGAAAGGGGAGCAGCCTCAACATCCAACTGAGAACCTGTAGATGATGAGGGATGAGCCTTTCGAGGAAGATCCTAAGGTAAATATTGTGATGTGGAGTGGGACAATGATTGGTGAAGATAAGGGGAAGCGACTTGAAGAAGGTGAATGGGTCCGCAAAGCACCAGAGAAGGAGACTATGTTTGATCTAGAATGTGCGAAAGAAACATTTATGGAAGTGAAGAAAAGCTTCGTCGAGGCCTCTACCTTAGGGAGTCAGGGGAAGCCAACTGAAGAAATGGTCCCATCTATGATTACCATGCTTTTGGAGACTTGCATTAAATTGTTGTGCGATGGCAAGGCTATGAATCATGATTTCATGGTGTCTCATTATCGCACATGCATGAATTAGACCCCTACGATCGACTCATAAAAATAAAGTTTCAAATACACCTTTAAATATACATGTCATTAATATATCATGAGAAAAATAATATGATGTTACCAGATAAACTTTCCAATCAAGAAGCTCCAAGATAAGAAAAGACAATCCATACATCAAAATTCATCCATGCTACAAAATTTCATCCACCAAGAAGGAATAATGAAAATCTCAAGAGAAATACAAGTCCAAACCAAGTGATGATGAGAAATGAACTCTCATCATTTGTATTTATACACTCCTAATGAGTTCGATTTAACTACTTGACGCTACATTAGCCCCTAAAATAAAAATAATGTGAAAATAACTAACTTTCGGTGACAACCACACCAAAATAGCTCATAAACAAAATAACAAGCCTCTAAAGAGGTCGAATGATCAATAGTACATGTCATTGGGCTCTCTAAGAGTCCTCATGAAGTCCACAAGCACAATAATGATGAATAGGCATTCCAAAAGTAATGGACAAGGGGTTGGCCCCTTGTTCTCCACATAATAAAGTTGTGGTGCTCCCAATGGGTGTGATGGCACACAAGTGACCTCAGGAGTCTCCAAGTAAGTTGAAGATGTCTGCAGACCATTTGTAAGGCCTCAAATGATGATGTAAGTGATGCCACATTATCATATAAGTCCTGGATCATTTTCCAAGTGCATGGTACAACTATGGGGTTGAATGGGCAAAGGTGAACTAGGTGCATCTTCCTCATCAAATAGGTGAATCTCAAGCAATATTTTA
>APFE031026465.1:0-14595 GCA_000404065.3 Pinus taeda
TTTTCCCACTAACAATGTCCTATTCCTTTCCAAAGGATCAAGTTCTTCGGGTCTTTACAATATGCCCTATTATGAATGAGTTTTCCTTCCTACAACCCGCTGAACTAGTGCTCACAAATCTTCCTCCTAACATTTCATTAGCTCCTCCAATGAACACTGTACATGAGGTCTTCTAGGGCTCCATTAAGCTGCCCTCTTAATAGTACCAAGCTTGCACCTTTATCACTGTAATAGGGCTCCATAAAACAACCTTTTTAACTTTCACCACTTTTGCTTCTTGTTGATAGCACCAGGGCATCTCAAATTTGTGTTCCCAAGGCCTTTAGGAAAATATTATCCAACCACTCCAGAGAAACTCTCCCTTCCAATGAATCTGCTCCACGTTAACCCTATTTTCCTTCATTGTATTAGCCCTATACTATGCACATAAACTTGCACTTCTGTACAACTACTTGAGGTTGGATATGGTCCATATGGTCCACTTCAGGAGAGACATATGCATAGTATCTTTTCACAATACACCCAGAATTTGTGGCCCAAATCATAGTCCATATGTCTGCTTCTTAGCGTCTCTTTCCTCTCTCCCATGGACACAAAATTAGAGTGAAACTTATCATACTTTGGAGCATACTCTTTAGGGCAAGTTACCGTAGAGAGAGGACTAACTAGGGCACAAAGACTGTTCTTCAAAACCTTGAACAACCCTTCCATCACCTAACAACAACTTATCTCCACACGTCAACCTCTTTTACAGCTCTACCACAGACCTAAACATCTTGGCCTCTCTGTATGACTTTAGTTACTTCATACAGACCTGTGGCGTCCCTGAAAATGACCAAGCATACCTCTATTCTCCTACACCGGTACCTGGGATAGGTCGACTCATTCATGCAATAACACCTCCATTCACACTTGTACTCATGAACCCATTCTCCTTTATACTTCTTTACTTCTTAATCATCTTGGGGAAGTCCTTCTATATCATCTCTTTTTGTTTTATTTATTTCCCCATCCCTAGGTTACATCCCCTCTAATGGGCCTCTCTAGGTCGTCTTCTCAGGTAGGGCCCGACCTGAGATGGCTTATCCTTAGATGGGACCAATCGTCATGCCTCTCCTTTTCCTATTAGGGACTTTGGTCTTGGTGGTCGCATCCTGTAGACTGCAGCTATGGGATCGCATCTCCATCCATTGCTCAAATGGTTGCTTCCACTTGTTTATTGCATTCCCCAGTTAAACACTAGCATTGCCAACGTTTTCTTCTTTCCTTCGCTATTTGTGGTCCAGAGTGTCAATTCTCACCTCTCTCATTTGTTATCTCAACTAGTGTAGCAACCTCTTACTTCTTGGCTCCAGTTGTTCATCTTTATTTTCTTCCCATATTGTGTATTTGGTTCAATTTTTTGGTCTTGGGTTTAGTAACTTTGATCTCTCTTTCCTCCACTCATTCATCCCTACTTTTTCCGCCTCTCTTTCCTTCTCCTCTTCTCAACTTAACTCGCTTCTCGAAGAAGTCCCCAAGTCAAGGAAATGCAAACTAGGGTTTCCCTTCTAGGGAACACCCATGGCAAGAATTGTTATGGTTGAAAACACAGGAGATGTTTGTCAAACATTGAGGTCTTGCGCTAGGAACCTAAGCTTGAAGTCTATGATCTCGGAATCCACCCTTCCACTCTAGAGAATTTTGCTCGATGCCCTAACCTAGCCATCCAAGAAGAGGGGACCAAAACTTCGGGAGAAGAAAATATGGAGAAAGAAGTATTTGATCACGAAATGGTTTGGACCAGTGCCTTTTCCTTTGGGCTTATGGAGTTCGAGATGCTTCATATTTTCCATAATTGTCTTTAAGGAGGTAAATAATTGATGCCCTAGATACCAAACCTCAACAATTACCCACTCCAAATTTATGGAGTTTTATGGATGAAAAACAAAATTTCATCCACTAGGAACATTCATCACATGTCATGCTATGAGTAGCATGTGCAATTGCCAACCAAATGACTTTCAAAATAAATCTTCAATAATTTGGGCACAATATAACGCTAATCTAGTTGCAACAATTCCATACATTAGACATTTTTCAAGATTGAAACTTCAACAAGAGGCACTTACAAGATGACAACATGATATATCCATCCAAAATTCAAGAGATAGCTCCAAAAAAAATCAAATTTCATCTCCAAATATCAAAATGCATCCAAGACATTCAATAGCTAATCCAAAGAAAAAGTTCCGATTTGCCAAGAAGGCCGAAGTTCCCAACTGCGATGATGATCGAAAACAAATGAAGTTGAGTTTTATTTATATGAAACCTAGTAGGTCAAATTATTGGCCCAAGGCCCCTAACATTATAAAAATGTGCAAAATACATGCCTTGGTCACAAGCCGACCAAGTAGCATTTACAAATTATGAAATAATCATCCAACTGCTAGCCGAATTGATGACATCATGTTGATGTAGGGTTGTTTGAGGGCCACGTTGAGTCCTCTTGGTGCCAAAGTGTGTGAGAGGGCTCCATAAATTATGAACAAGGGAATGGCTCCTTACTCTCCATGCAAGTCATCATGTGGGGCCCTAAAATGAGTTTGGTGCAGAAAAGCTAGTCCCATGGGTCTCCTAATTATAAAATAGCATGTGATGCCCCAATACCGAGGGCTTCAACGATGGTGCTTGCCCTCCCATGTCTCGACGGATTAGACAAACCTCTTCTGGGCCTTGGATCAACTGCCATATAATGTTAAGCTGGTCAGGGCACATTGTTCCAAGCACAACTTCTCGTGAATAATGTAGGGCAATGAGCAAACTGCTAAAGGCGTTGAGTGTTCCCATGGCATGGAATGATGCTCTACACATGATGAGAGTCTAATGGCTCTCAATGCTTCACCCTGGGGTGTCAATATGATCCTCTGGTGGACCCGGGCCCTGCTTAAGTTTCCCAACCCATGATGAAACCACCTACCAATCACATATAACACCAATGTGCATCGTCACAATTAGGTACAATAATTCATTAGTACATCTAAGTGAACCAAGATTATTTCTCAAGGGCACATTGAGACTTCATAGTGGGCTTCCTTTCCAAATTTAGTGTCACCTCCCTAGCTAGGAGTCGGTAATAAGCAACCCTATTTGGTGTTCCCAGTCCCTAAGGGTAAAGACAGGTCCCTCGTACATCATTTAATTGATAGATGTCATGTGAATGATGATGAATGAATGGGGATACTAGGGTCTCAAGGCCAAATGCCATGGGTTCAAGGATGGCAATGATGATTATTTGGGTGTATAGATGTAGGAGGGAGCAATCATTGATACATGAGTTAACTTTAGTTTGTTTTACCACCCTTCTTTACTATCCTTTTTCCTTTTCTTGATTTTTCTTTCTATTACTGGTTTGGGCTCTAGGAAATGAGAGCATGTTGTGTATGATATAAGTAGTTATCAACCCCTTATCGCTCACCAAGGGTCGGGATGTGCACGGGTTCCTCAATGATTTGGGGGCACTCATAGGGCCATAGGAACCAGGGTAATGGCCATAATAAGGGGTAGAGCTCATGTTGGACTTTTTCCCATGTGCTATATTAAATGTCCCATCCATCTTTTGCATTTTATAATATTCTTTTTCTTTTTTTTCTTGCTTGTGGCCAGGACATGCTTTTAACATTATTTTAGCTTCATCAACCTCCCGTGCAACATTTCCAGGCGCGACCTAGACATGTGGACAAGGGGAGTGGGTGTGAGAGTCCCTTGTGGAGCCAGAGAAGGAATATGATGAAATAGGGGTTGTAACGTGTGGAGGGGAGGGAAAAATCTAGATGGAAAAAATGTGACTGCGGTACCAAAATCAAGGTTTCCTAAATAGTGCCCTTCCTAAAGCCATAGGCCAATAAAGGTGATCCCACAGGACTAGGATTTAGGATTAACCTGGCCCATTTGAGGTGAGGGAACAAAACTATGGTCAAAACCCTTCCTTTTCCCAAGTCATTCAATAATCCATTCCTAGGATGCCCAATGAAAAGCAAGCATAAGCACCTGATTGCACAATGAAGAACATAGCTTTTGGGTTGGATATTCCACCTTCAAACATATGTTCTGTAAAGATGGGTGAGGGGACATATGACTGATGCAGGGAGCGAAAATCAAATGGCACAATGTATCAACTACATTGGTGGCTATTAGGATCTATCGACTATTTTCTCAAGGGAGATCTAGGAGAATTTTTTCTCCTATGGGGTCACCCACTTTTGGTGGGTAACATGCATTTTTGGCATTGAGATTACCCCACACGCATATTTTTTCGTATCTCAACAAGCTCCTACATCATCAACTATCATCAAATACAAGTATGGATATTCTAATTCTTCTTGCTTTCCTTTCTATTTTCATTTATATTTTTGATATTTCACATTCTAGTTATGAATTTGTATTACCACCCAAACCCTCCCTTTAAATGACAATGCCTTATATATACATGTGAGACCTAGCTGTAGTGTTAGCAACTTGTTTGGGTGCATGCTTAAGGGCTGGTACAGACTGCAACTTACCATGATGCCATAACCTATGATGACAAGTGGAGGATGGTCTTATGGAAGGCAAACCTATTGTTAAAGGAAAATAGGCTGCTCTAAATAATAAAGGGGACAACCTTCTCTTGGAGAACAATTGCAAGTTAAATCTGGGCAGATTTTGGGACTGTTAGGAGATAGTACTTTGGACCTTATTCCGGCTTAGTCTTGCTGAGCTAGGTCGCAGGGCATAGCCAGCAACATTAGGATATTAGAAGGATTGCGTTGAGGTTGATTCAACTAACAAGGAGCAACATGATGATGTAAGGGTCTCAACTTGGAGAACCTTATTCTATAAGCTTGATATGCTGCAAATCAGTTGAAGATTGAGGGATGCTCTATCAGCGTTCCAAGCTGCAATCCTTGATGCCAGAGAATAACTCCATTGTGTGATATTCATAGTGAAGATCTCTGATGTCTGATTTTGGCAAGTCAAAGTGTTGACTTCAAATGTATGTATATTATCTCTCTTTGCTAAACTATTGAAGATCATAAGAAGATTTGATCAAAGGTTTCCCAACGTTGGGGTTTGTCCCTGGTTGGTGCCACATCTTGTGTCCTCTTCTCTTGGTTTGTTTTCTGCGACTTATGTTTATGTTCTATCTGCATTTTACTATCATGCTAAATGTGATTGCTAATCTGGAATTGATATTGAGCTAAAATGTAAAAATTGAAGTAAATTGCTCTTAGCATAGAACATGCCTAAAATTAACATTTAGTTATCCACAAATCGCCTTAAGAAATATGTGAAATCAACCACGAAAGATAATTCATGATGAACACCAAAGATTTCATGAAAATATTTCACATTATGGAAAAAAGATCTCAACAATTCACAACAATCTACAAAGGAGGGAGCTTTCTCTTTTTTTAGATTAGGATCTCAATGGAGGGAGCTTTCTCTTTTTTTAGATTAGGATCTCAATATCTTTCCTCCTTTTTCTTGAAAAAACAAGCAACTTTTCATCCACAATATGCTTCACGATTAAGTCAAACTACAAGCTATTTCATTACATAAATTAAATCTTAAAATAGGTGAGACATCCCACCAATTAGAGGTTTGATTTGACAAAAGGAGGTCCTAATTGGTCTAAGGGTACAACTTTCCATCAAGAAATAGCTTGACATTCCTTGAAAAATTAACCTGAGTGCTTAGGAAGTCAAAATTTCCATTTTGTTTGCACAATGTTGCTTGAATGAAGATGTTGGCCTTTCCAACGGCTAGTTTAATGTGGACGACCTCGCTTTCCTTGGTGCAAAGATGATTCAAGCCATGCTTTTATGCTCCTTGATTGTTTTTGACTTGAAATGTACCTTGGATTGCTTGGAGACCTATATGGCCTTATGTTTTTCCTCAACATTCCTCCAAATTGACCTTTACATGATCCAATGGGTAGAAAGGGTGGACGACACTCCTTATCTACATCCATTTTCCCGCTTTTTGTGTGGTTTAAGGCTTGAACTTTTCCTGAACATGAGTTATCCTTGGTCCATGATGTGTCCTTGACTTGCTTTGACATATTGCTTACTCAACACATTTGCCATGATACCTCTTTTAACGTCATGGTTACACCAAAAGTAGAAGTTGACTCGTTTTCAAGGTACCTCATCGATGCAAATGGGACATTAAAGGGCGCGTTAATAGTTTCTTGACTTGGAGGTCACAAGAGATCTTTTCACTGCCTTGGAGGATGTGGGTCATTGCATTAGGGAGCATTAATGTATTAGAAACTGTGAGACTTCAATGAAGAATGATGGTCATTGCCAAATAGGTGCGCATGCATATGGATATGGTTGATTTGGGGAACAAAGAGTGCATTAAGATAATGGGAAATTGAGGGGCAAGGTACAATAAGCGATCACCTTTATAGGGCTACTCAACAAGTGCACCCATAAATCATGAGTCATAGTAGAGCCACCTCCTGAGGCTCGCATATCACCATAGCAGATAAGAATGCTGTGTGATGCTTTCTTTCCCATACTATTTTTCTCTTCTGCTTACCCATCGAATGTTGAATGAAATCCTTTCCGTCTAGTACTAACCTTTCTCTAGTGGCTTGTGGATTATACTAGCCTCATAAGTTGTCGATAATTAATATGCTCTACCAAGTTGAGTGATGCTTTGTTTTTGGGAGGGTCAATTGTGAGAGAAACCTAGGCCTTATATGTTGAGGGTTTCTCAAAAAATTAATAGCACCCGCATTGATACTTTTACTAATGAACCCTTTATCTTATATCCTCTCTCTCTATATTTGTTTTTCTTGCCCGTTTCCTAGGCTGCATCACCACTAATGGGTCTCTCTAGGTCGTCTTCTCAAGTAGGGCCCGACCTGAGATGGATTCTCCTTAGATCGGACCAATCGCCATTCCTTTCCTTTGCCTACCAGGGACTTTGGTCTCGGTTGTCGCATCCTATAGACTGCAGCTATGGGATCACATCTCCAACCATTGCTCCAATGCTTGCTTCCACTCATCTATTGCATTTCGCAGTTCAAAACTAGGATTGTCAACTTTTTCTTCTTTCCTTCACTATTTGTACTACAGAGTTGTAATTCTCACCTCTTTCATTTGCTATCTCAACTAGTGTGTCCACCTCTTACTTCTTGGCTTTAGTTGTTCATCTCTATTTTTGCCCCCTCTTGCTTATTTGGTTTAGTTTTTTGATCCAGGATTTACTAACTTTGATCTATCTTTCCTCCACTAGTTCATCCCTACCTTTTCCACCTCTCCTTCTCCTTTTCTCACCTTCACTCGCTTCTCACCCTCATTGAGATTTTCTATTGTTATCACCTCCTTGTATGTGGAAATACATTTACTTTTATGTTGTAGGTTGTGTTACCACAATCTAGCAGGCCTTAAGGAGGGAAAGCCTATGGGTCAAAGAGATAAACTATGTGATAACAATGGGATAATATCCCATTGTCACCACAACCAATGTCCCCTCCTCTTTATGGAATTTCACTAGGGGGAGGAGTCCCGGTAGATAAGGAATCATCTTTTATTGATGTTCTAGGTTTGAGGTACTAGGTGATGAGGTAGGACTTTTTAAGGGAAGCTCTATGTGATAATATGGAACTTCAAAACGGTTTTCGCTCTTTATTAGAAACTTAGAAGAAAGTTGCACGAGATCTATGGTTTTGTGAATTATTGTGGTTAAAGTTATTCCTGAGATCAAGGCAAGGAGAAGAAAGGGATTCTTATGATTTATTCCAATGAATACTAAGCTTATACAACCCTTGAAGAAGTCCCCAAGTCAAGGAATTTCAAACTAGGGTTTTCATTCTAGGGCACACATCTAGTGTGCTTTTTACTTTTTCATCATAATGCTTTTTATTTTGGGTGCATAACTTAAGGGTTAGAGCTTGCTATTATGATTTAGTATTTATTTTACCTGTTGAGATGAGATAATGTATTTCTCATTAGGGTTGGGACATAAAAGGTTTCATTTTAATGAAATCAAGTTTTCAGGAATCAGGTGATGACCAATGAGGAGGGTAGAGCTCATTTTAAGATTTTTCCCATGCGCTAACTTCTATCCTGACCTTCTTTTACATTTTGATTTTCTTTTTTTTCTTTCATTGTGACCATAATATGCTTTTCCATTCTTTTATTTTCATTAACTTCGAGGACAACATTTCTCCTACTCAAGGAGTGTGGACAAGAGAGTGCCAAATCCCAATGAACCAATGACAAGTTAGACCTGAAGAATGGAGGTGGTATAAGGGGCTTGTAGTGTGGTATGGGAAGTGGGAAACATGATGTAGGGAAAGATGAACATGCTATTTCAATCCGTATGTCCCAAGTGCCCCTCCTACAAACCTAAGCCCTTAAGGAAGGTCCTAGTATACTAGGGCTAAAGATTAACTCCCCTAGTAAGGTGAGAGAACAAATTTAGTGTCAAGATCGATCAATCTTCTAAATCACCCAGTTATCGATATTAAATGCACAAAATAAACTAGTATAAGAACTCGATTGCAAAATCATCAAAGTACGTTTTGAATAGAAGCTCACTTTCATCCAAGAGGAAATGTTGGATGGGGAGAGGTATGTGGTTGATGCAGATGGCGAAGGCATATAATCATCAAGAAATGGATATAAAAGGTTGATGGCTAGCTGGTTGTCCGAATGGCTATCAAATGCAAGAGAAAAGTTTTCTCCTTTGGGGTTACGCATTTTGGTTGGTAACAGGCACATCATAAAAAATTCCAATACCCAAGATTTCAAGCTCAACATTTCAGCATATGGAGGATCATCAATAGGTGCAATATCACGTGGAAGTTGCTCAAGGCCCAACGATCATCTCTGTTGGGGCAACAAGGTTAGACTGTTTTGATTTTCCTCTCTTTCATATCTAGCTCTTAGGTTAGTTATCTCATCAAAATAAATTTATGAGATAACCCCATGTTAGTTTGGTTTCGTTTTTTAATTGGTTGTTATCTACATGTTGTGAATTGTAATTAATCTATGGCACTAGGCTTTTAATGAAGGGTAAAATCGTAATGGACCTATTAGCATTCCCCTTTCTCATTCACTTCCTCTTAGTTTTTCTTAATTTTCTCTAAAATCGAGTTGTAACACCTCTCTCCTTCCCTATGGTAGCATATTGCCTCACTTTAACAATCTTGCCACATTTTGCTAATTTTACTAATGAGATGTCATTAACTCTTCTATATCTCAGGGGAAGTCTCTCTAATTCTTTTTGGTGGCAAGGGATTTTAAATTTACTAAACCCCTACCCTAGAGACCTATTACCACTCATATTAGCAAGCTTATAAAGGCTTGGCCAATATTCCAAATGGTAAGCACACATCAGATGACCCTAATGTCACCTAAGAACACTCTCCTCTCACTTTTGGCCTCTAGGGCCTCTCATAAGCCCAAAAATCCTATAGAAACTTACGAATATGAATTTGGGTTTATATTATAATAAAATATAATGAAAATAAACATACTAGCACTTCAAAGTATTGATTATTCAAAAAGTTATTCAAATCTGGAAATTGTTACTCAATTTTGGGGCACCAATTCCCGGGGGTTGAAAAATGAAAGTTTCCCAATTAGTATGTAACATGTTGCAATTGTTAGGACTACTGAAAACACTTCCAAAGGTGAGTGATATTCAATTAGAAAACTTTAGAAATGTTGTTGGGGATTAGAAGGGTAGGAATCAACTTTTTGTGTATCTCAAGGGGAGGGATTTTACCAATACTTGAGCTATAATTGTTGAAGATAAAATCAGATTTTTAAAATCTCCTTCAAAACCCTTCCACAATTTTTAGATCAACATTAAATGCAAGAAAGGAGAGGGGAACTATCTTAGATATTCAATGTGGCACACCATTCTAAAAAATGAGTCTAGAATCAAAATGTAATCAGTCATATCTTATTTAGACATAAAAGTAAAAAAATTCTCGGGATCAATTTTTATTTTTGATTTTTATATTTTTCTCTAATTTATTTTTTATGTATTTTTTTCTATTCTTAAGGCTTTTTAAATAATAAAAATTAAGGGCAATCGCAGAATTTAGTAAAAAGAGATGAGGAGTGTGCCTTATTTCCACTAGGGCTATGGGGTCAAATTTGATGCTCGTCTTAAGTTGGTTAGTCCATGCTTGTGGTTTATGGCTAGAGGAGTATCACTAGAAGTTAAGTGACCTCAAGTCTAATCAAGATTTTTTTTTGAAATCAAACCCTACTAGAAAGGATCCTACTTAGGGGAAAGTCGTCAACCATTAGCTACACTATGATACAAAATAAATTGAAACCCTTGGTGGAGAGCACTAGGGCATGGCCCAACAAAGAGAGACAAACTCTACCATACACCAACAAGAGAGATGTGTGAATAAAACCCTAGACATCCCTTTACAAGTGACAAAGTTGCGCTTCAAATTGATCAATCTAGTTAGTTTGTGTAGTATTCTTTAGTTATTTGCAAATTTCCTTAGGAATATTTGAAATCAACCAAGAAAGATAAACTTCAAGATGAACACCAAAGATTTCATGAAAATAATTCACATTATAGCAAAATGATCTCAGCAATTCACAATGATTTGCAAAGGAGAGAGAGCTCTCTATTTATAGATGAGGTTCTCAACACATTTCCTCCTTTTGCTTCAAAAGATAAGTGAATTTTCATACACAATATGGTTGGAGACTAAGTAAAATTACAAATTTTGTCATCCTATTACATAAATCCTTCAAATGACGTGAGATGTCCAACCAATTAGAAGATCAATTTGAGAAAAGGAGGCTCGAATTGACCTAAGCATGTTCCATCAAATAATCTCTTGACTTGGTTGAAAAGGTATCTCGAGTGCTTAGGAATTCAAAATTTCCACTTTTCTTACAAAATGTTACTTGAACGAGGGCTTGGACATTTCCAACGGCTAGTATAATGTGGAAAACCTGTTGAATTTTCCACGACACTTAAGAATCATGTTTGAGTCCAATATCACGATCACAAACACACTCAAATTCCAGAACAAAAGCACTTTGCACAATGGAATAACAAATAACAATGAATCAAGTTGTACGCAAGACAATTTTTCTAACCACAACTTGTTATATACAAACTTTACTACAACAATCTTAGGGCTCCCATATGATGGATCATGGCCCTTACATAGAACCCTAGTACAAGACACAGCTAGGAATTGGTGACAACAACTATGACCACCAATCTTTCCCCTTAAAAAGTATGCTTGACTTGCTTGATCATAACATTCCTTTCAATCCACGTACCTTGAACACATCTAGCAGGTACTTTGCCTCCTCTTTTGCTGATCACTGCAACTTCTGCAACATCAAAATGCTTACATTTCCAACCGTCACTCTGCTACTATCAACCACTCTTAGCCTCTCCAATATGACTGAACATTGGCTCCGTGATCTTCCCCCTAACCCTATCCTCTACCGCTTTAAAGGATCAAGTTATTAGGTTCTTTACAATATTCCCTATTATGAATGAGTTTTCCCTCCTGCAACCCACTGAACTAGGGCTCACAAATCTTCCTCCTAACAGTTCATTAGCTCCTCCAATGAACACTGTACATGAGGTCTTCTAGTGCTCCATTAAACTACCGTCTTAATAGTACCAAGCTTGCACCTTTATCGCTGTACTGGTGCTCCACAAAACAACCCTCTAAACTTTCACACTTCTTCTTCTTGTTGATAGCACTAGGGCATCTCAAATTAGTGTTCCTAAGGCCTTTAGGACAATCTTATCCAACCACTCCAGAGAAACTCTCCCTTCCAATGAATCTGCTCTACGTTAACCCTATTTTCCTTCATTGTATTAGCCCTATACTATGCACATAAACTCACACTTCTGTATAACTACCTGAGGTTGGATGTGGTCTACTTCAGGAGAGACACATGCATAGTATCTTTGCGCAATACACGCAGAATTTGCGGCCCAAATCACAGTCTATATGTCTCCTTCTTAGGGTCTCTTTCTCTCTCCAATGGACAGAAAATCAGAGTGAAACTTATCATACTTCTAAGCAGACTCTTAAGGGCGGCGTACCATAGAGAGAGGACTAACTAGGGCACAAAGACTATTTTTCATAACCTTGAGCAACCCTTCCATCACCTAACAACAACTTATGTTAACACACGTCAACCTCTTTTACAGCTCTACCACAGACCTAAACATCTCGGCCTCTCTGTGTCACTTTAGTTACTTCATGCAGACCTATGGCATCCCTGAAAATGACCAAACATACCTCTATTCTCCTACACTGGTACCTGGGATAGGTCGACTCTTTCATGCAATAACACCCCCATCCATACTTGTATTCATGAAGCCTTTCTCCTTTATACTTCTTTACTTTTTAGTCAACTTGGAGAAGTCCTCCTATATCCTCTCTTTTTGTTTCATTTATTTCCCCTATCCTAGGTTACATCACTTCTAATGGGCCTCTCTGGGTCGTCTTCTCAGGTAGGGCCCGACCTGAGATGGCTTATCCTTAGATGGGACCAATCACTATGCCTCTCCATTTCCTATTAGCTACATTGGTCTTGGTGGTCGCATCCTGTAGGCTGCAGCTATTGGATCACATCTCCAACCATTGCTCCAATGGTCGCTTCCACTCGTTTGTTGCATTCCCTAGTTCAACACTATCTCAACAATTCACAATGATTTGCAAAGGAGAGAGAGGGCTCTATTTATAGATGAGGCTGTCAACACGATTCCTCCTTTTGCTTCAAAAGATAAGTGATTTTTCATACACAATATGGTTGGAGACTAAGTAAAATTACAATTTTTGTAATCACATTAGATAAATCCTTCAAATGAGGTGAGATGTCCCACCAAATAGAGGATCAATTTGAAAAAAGGATGCCCGAATTGACCTAAGCATACAATGTTTCATCAAAGAATGGCTTGAATTGTTTGAAAAAGTATCTTGAGTGCTTAGGAATTCAAAATTTTCACTTTTCTTGCACAACATTACTTGAACGAGGGCTTGGACATTTCCAACAACTAGTATAATGTGGACAACCTGTTGAATTTTCCACAACACTTAAGAATCAGGTTTGAGTCTAATATCACGATCACAAACACACTCAAATGCTACAACAAAAGCACTTTGCACAATGGAATAACAAATAACAATGAACCAAGTTGTACACAAGACAATTTTTCACACCACAACTTGTTATATATAAACTGTAATACAACAATCTTAGGGCTCCCATACGATGGATCATACCCTTACATAGAACCCTAATACAAGACACAACTAGGTCTCGGTGTCAACAACTATGACCACCGATATTTCCTTGAACAAAGTGTACTTGACCTACATGATCATAACAATCCTTTCAATCCACCTACCATGAACACATCTAGCAGGTACTTTGCCTCCTCTTTTGTTGATCACTGCAACTTCTGCAACATCAAAATGCTTGCATTTCCATCCGTCAAAATGCTACTATCAACTACTCTTGGCTGCTCCAAGATGACTTAACATTGGCTCCATGATCTTCCCACTAACAATGTCCTCTATCGTTCCAAAGGATCACGTTCTTACGGTCTTTACAATATGCCCTATTATGAATGAGTTTTCCCTCCCGCAACCCACTGAACTAGGGCTCACAAATCTTCCTCCTAACGGTTCATTAGTTCCTCCAATGAACATTGTACATGAGGTCTTTTAGGGCTCCATTAAACTTCCCTCTTAATAGTACCAAGCTTGCACCTTTATCACTGTTCTAGGGTTCCACAAAACAACCCTCTTAATTGTCACACTTCTGCTTCTTGCTGATAGCACTAGGGCATCTCAAATTTGTGTTCCTAAGGCCTTTAGGACAATCTTATCCAACCACACTAGAGCAACTCTTCCTTCCAATGAATTTTCTCCACGTTAACCCTATTTTCTTTCATTGTATTAGCCCTATACTATGTGCATGAACCTGCACTTCTGTACAACTACCTGAGGTTGGATGTGGTCCACATCAGGAGAGACATATGCATAGTATCTTTGCGCAATACACCTGAAATTTGCGGTCCGAATCACAGTCCATATGTCTCCTTCTTAGGGTCTCTTTCCTCTCTCCCATTGACAAAAAATCAGAGTGAAACTTATCATACTTCTAAGCAGACTCTTAAGGGCAACATATAATAGAGAGAGGACTAACTAGGGCACAAAGCTTGTTGTTCAAAACCTTGAACAACCCTTCCATCACCTAACAACAACTTATATCAACACACGTCAACCTCTTTTACAACTCTACGATAGACCTAAACATCTTGAACTCTCTGTATCACTTTAGTTACTTCATACAGACCTGTGGCGTCCCTGAAAACGACCAAACATGCCTCTATTCTCCTACACTGGTACCTGGGATAGGTTGACTCTTTCATGCAATAACACCTGTATTCATACTTGTACTGATGAATGGCTTTCAAAATAATTACCCAACCAAATGGCTTTCAAAATAAATCTTCAACAATTAGGGCACAATATAACACTAATCTAGTTGCAACAATTCCATACATTAGACATTTTTAAAGATTGAAACTTCAACAAGA
>APFE031026485.1:0-10381 GCA_000404065.3 Pinus taeda
TGTCAGCTTTTTAATTTATAGTCCGTAAAAATTAAATGGTTCTCTGTTTCTGAGCTAGCTATATGAGCCTATGTTACTATTATGATAGTAGTGTATGAGTGTATCGTGATAGTAATATTAACGTCCATATATTGATGAATTCTTAATTAAAATAGGAATTATAGTTCTTAGGGTTAATATAGTTCTAGATTCTTATAAAATTTTATTTACTAATTTATTCTAATAGATGGTAAACTTTAGTAATATATTGAACTAAAAAATGTTTTAAGGAATACATATTAAGAAGATTTAAAATTAAATAAGTATATTAATAACAGAATAATTGAATTATGTTCTTAACTTAGAAATAATAAAGGGATTAACCATTGGTTTTGAATATTGTATAATATTTATTTATTAATAATATTATTACTATTTATAAGGGTAAAGGTAAATAAATATAAATATATTAATATTGTGATAATAATATTTTCAATAGAGTGGAAAAATAATATTTTATATTGGTAAATAAAATAGAGGAATAGTAATATTTACCATTTTAATTAAATTATTCTCATCCTATTCTAATGGTAAATATTGATATTATTAAAATTTAGGGTAAGTATATATTAAAGAATAAATAAAGAAATTAAGAATATAGATGGTTAAAAATTACCATTTTATTCTAATAAGTAATACTCATCTTAATAGAATGGTAAATAGTAATATTATATTAGGTAAATATGATAATAATGTTTATAATACAAGGGATAGATAAATTAAATAAATATTTTAATAAAATAATAATGGGTATATGAGATTTTTATTATTCAAATAAATAATATTTATAATATTATTATATAAGGGGAAAGGTAATAATAATATCTTATTTAATAGCAGAGATAAATAATTAAATAAGTAGATAATAGAAATATTGTCCATTTTATTCTAATATTAGTAATAATAATAATAATAATAAAAGAAAATATAATATAGATAAATAAAATATAGTAATAAATAATAATTAATCAGGTTCTTGAGATGTAATTAATATATTTACCATTCTTATTAATTTAAATAAATAATTAGTGATATTAATTTATAGGGGTAAGGGAAAATGGATAAATAAAATAATTAAATTCCTCCCCCTGCGGACTGGTCAAACCTAGCTGTTAAAGGTCTGGTTAACCGTTAATAAGTCAATTTTAGCTGTTGGAATGGCCTGCTGTCCCTATTTATTGCATCGCTCAGATTGGATATTCAGCTTGTCCTGACGATGAACCACACTGGTTGGTTCAAAACGCGTCGACAAATGATTTTTTATGTGATTTTGCCGAAATCATTCTCTAAACAAGATTATGGATCACAGAAGTATAAATTCCTTAATAATTTCCCTGCACGGAGAAGCCGCTGCAAAGAATGTTCATCGTTTCGAGCGGGCACGCATGCAGGTCACAAAGTTGAAGTCCGATCTGGCATTTCTTAATTGATGCAGGGATTCCTCAGTTATTCCTGGCTTTTCCCAAATTAAGCATAGCCTCAATATCCCCAGGAATCTTGGCATTTTTCTGAAGTCAAGCTTGGGGTTGGTCAGATCTAAAATTTGCAGAGTAAGGAGGAATCTGGATCATCTTTCCCGTCTTCTTCTGGCTGCTCATCTGGAGCTTTCGAGTCTTTTCCCCGGGCCCCTCTGGTCAAGGATCGATGTATGCTCAGCGTTAAAATCCCAGAGGTTGGAGGAATTACTCAAGCTAATGCAGTCCGCCAAGTTTCTTAAGCTTTCCAGTTGCTGGGCTTCAGACTCTGGTCTATTATATTATTCTAGTTCGAATAGTCGGGTCTCGTTAAACCAGGTCTCGTCCCTCAGGTCTTGGGTTTTAGGCGGCCCTTCATCGGTGGGCCTTGATCCGTCCTCCTCCGGCTCTAATAAGGTGAGGGACAGCGTGTAGGTAGGCTTATCGTCCAGGCCTCCCTTCGGTAAGAATGGCAATGTGACCAGTCCGTGCGGGAATTTGGTCCTCTCTCCACCCTCGACCAGCACTGTTTCTTGGTCTCAGCCGTGCAATTCGTCTTGTGGGTCAAGCGCCTCTCAGATCTCCAGCTCCGGTCACTCCCAAACATGTGTGATGGCTGCAAATCAGGGTGACTGTTCTCCGATAAGTAAGGATATGGGCGATTCTCAGCAGATGATGAGCGGTGGCGGGCTAGCACTCGTGGGTGTAGAGGTCCCTGCGGTTCCTGACTGCGAGGGTTCCGGTTCAAGCGATTTATGTGAGCGGTGTTTGAGTAATAAGCGGTTGAGTCTGTGCTTGAATGAGCCTACCATGTGTATCCACGGCTTTGGTAACAAAAAGGGTAATGATTATTATAGTAAGTATAGCTATAAGAGCGGTTCTAAGGTGGGCAATGTTAATGATAATAAGATGGTACTTGAAGATGTTAATAAAAATATTAATGGGAAGGTAGGCTATATGCTGAATGACAATAAAGATAATGAGGATAATATGAATAACAGATTTTATGATGATAGTGGTAATAGTGGATATTATGGTATTAATATTAATAATAGTGATGGTAAGACAACGAAGAATAAGGGTAGTAATCTAAATAGAGTAGAGGTTAATAGTGTTATTAATGGTCAAGTGAATATTAAAATTTTTAATTATGGTAATAATAAGGTAGCAGTTAGGAATAAGGTTTGGAATAAGAATAATAACCATAATAAAATTGGTTATAATGAGTGTAGTCTTGCAGGTGTTTCGAGTCCTTGCCCTTCGGGCAATAAGGTGATCAATCTGTCTAGCTTTTCCTTTCCCCCTGTTGTTTTCAGTCTCTTAGGAAAGGGTCTTAATTTTGCCTTAGTGCCCAGAAAAATTCCCATTGAAGTCATCATTTGCGACGTGGAATGTGGCATTAAGAACCTTCTTGATAAGATTAAAGACACGATTAGGCAAGATTGTGCCATGGCCCTGAGGAGAGCTAAACCTCCCCGGAGTAATATCAGCAAGGCTGAGTTTGAGGCTCTGAAGACCTTAAACCAGAATCGTGATGTCGTGGTCTTGAAAGCGGATAAAGGAGGGGCTGTCGTCATCCTGGATAGAAAGTATTATAGAAATAAGATGCTTGATCATCTTTGCAATAGTGGAAGCTATAAGAATATTTCTAAAAATCCTCTCAAAAGGGTTTCTAGAGCGGTCGCTCTTGCGATCAAGTCGTGCAATTCCACTAATCCTCTGTCCCAGAAACTCATAGAGGGAAACCCCATTACCCCTAGGATCTATGGATTTCCAAAGGTCCACAAGGAAGGGGTCCCCTTGAGACCCATTGTCAATACCATAGGTGGTCCGACTTACCTCCTTGCCAAATTCCTCGCTGTAAGGTTGAGACCCTTGGTTGGTCACACAGAGTCTTTCGTCAAAGACTCGGCTTCATTTATTGATGATCTTAAGAGAATTAAGCTTGAGCCCGAGGACATTTTGTTAAGTTTCGACATGGTCTCCCTTTACACTTGTATTCCCATCAATGAGGCCATGAAGGTGATTAACAAGCTCACTGACCCTGATACAGCTCGGTTGGTTGAGCTTTGCCTTACTTCCACCTTTTTTGGCTTTGAAGGAGAGTTCTATGAGCAAACTTGCGGAGTTGCCATGGGCTCCCCCTCGTCCCCTGTCGTCGCTAATCTCTTTATGGAGGATTTTGAGTCCAAAGATTTGGCCTCCTCGCGTCTATTACTGAAGCTATGGAGAAGATTCATTGATGACAGTGGTGTTGTTTGGTCTCATGGTCCTGATGAGTTGGATCTTTTCTTCAGCCATCTCAATAACCAGTCCGACGCCATTAAATTTACTATGGAAAAGGAAGACAAAGGTTGTCTTCCGTTCCTAGATGTTCTCATCTTTAAGAATGAGGATGGTTCCTTTTCTCATCAGGTGTTTCGAAAGAAGACGCATACTGATCAATATCTACATGCTTCCTCCCATCATTTTCCCGCTCAGAAGTTAGGGGTTCTTAGCACGCTTGCTACCCATGCTGTGAGAATATTTGATGAAGAGAGCTTGGAAAATGAGAAAGCTCATCTCCTAGATGTCTTTGTGAAAAATGGTTATAATAGACACCTGGGTCAGAAAGCCTTCCTCAAGGCCAAGAAAGAGCCTTCAATCTGAAAAGATCCTAAGGATCGTGTCATGGGGGTTCACCTGCCTTACATCCAAGGAACCACTGACAGGATTGCCAGGATTCTGAAGAAGCATGATGTGCCCACAACTTTTAGACCTCTTAATACTATCTGTGGCTCTCTTAGGTCTGTGAAAGATCCTATCAACCCTAAAGACATGAAGGGTGTCTATGTCATTCCCTGTTCCTGTGGGACACCATACATTGGTGAGACTATTCGTTCTATCAATCAAAGGATTAGCGAGCATTCGGCAGACTTAAGGCTTGGAAGGGCCAAGTCCTCGGCCTTGGCAGAGCATGCCGAGAAGACTAAACATCATGTCTGTATTGAAGAGGCTCGCGTCATTGCAAAGGTGGCACAGTTTCACCATCGGAAATTTAGAGAGGCCCTGGAGATTGAGAAAAGGCCTAGAAATCTTAACAGGGATGACGGCTGGAAGATTAGCAGTTGCTGGATCCCAGCCCTGTCTTCCTAGCCTCCTCATTCCTTCTCTTGAGATTATTAATTTTGATCGTCTCTTTTAACCCCTTTTCCTAGAAGGTGGAATTTTCATTTTATTATAGTATAGCGTCAGCTTTTTAATTTATAGTCCGTAAAAATTAAATGGTTCTCTGTTTCTAAGCTAGCTATATGAGCTTATGTTACTATTATGATAGTAGTGTATGAGTGTATCCTGATAGTAATATTAACGTCGATATATTGATGAATTCTTAATTAAAATAGGAATTATAGTTCTTAGGGTTAATATAGTTCTAGATTCTTATAAAATTTTATTTACTAATTTATTCTAATAGAATGGTAAACTTTAGTAATATATTGAACTAAAAAATGTTTTAAGGAATACATATTAAGATGATTTAAAATTAAATAAGTATATTAATAACATAATAATTGAATTATGTTCTTAACTTAGAAATAATAAAGGGATTAACCATTGGTTTTGAATATTTGTATAATATTTATTAATAATATTATTACTATTTATAAGGGTAAAGGTAAATAAATATAAATATATTAATATTGTGATAATAATATTTTCAATAAGAGTGGAGACAAATAATATATTATATATTATAAATAATATAAGAAGAGAATAGTAATATTTACCAATTTACTTAAATTATTCTCATCCTATTCTAATGGTAAATATTGATATTATTAAAATTTAGGGTAAGTATATATTAAAGAATAAATTAAGAAATTAAGAATATAGATGGTTAAAAATTACCATTTTATTCTAATAAGTAATACTCATCCTAATAGAATAGTAAATAGTAATATTATATTGGGTAAATATGATAAATAATGTTTTATAATATTAAGGGATAGATAAATTAAATAAATATTTTAATAAAATAATAATGGGTATATGAGATTTTTATTATTCAAATAAATAATATTTATAATATTATTATATAAGGGGAAAGGTAATAATAATATCTTATTTAATAGCAGAGATAAATAATTAAATAAGTAGATAATAGAAATATTGTCCATTTTATTCTAATATTAGTAATAATAATAAATTTAAAGAAGAATATATATATAGATAAATAAAATATAGTAATAAAATAATAATTAAATCAGTTCTTGATTTTGTTAATTAATATATTTAACCATTCTTATTTTATTTTAAATAAATATTTAGTGATATTAATTTATAGGGGTAAGGGAAAATGGATAAATAAAATAATTAAATTCCTCCCCCTGCGGACTGGTCAAACCTAGCTGTTAAAGGTCTGGTTAACCGTTAATAAGTCAATTTTAGCTGTTGGAATGGCCTGCTGTCCCTATTTATTGCATCGCTCAGATTGGATATTCAGCTTGTCCTGACGATGAACCACACTGGTTGGTTCAAAACGCGTCGACAAATGATTTTTTATGTGATTTTGCCGAAATCATTCTCTAAACAAGATTATGGATCACAGAAGTATAAATTCCTTAATAATTTCCCTGCACGGAGAAGCCGCTGCAAAGAATGTTCATCGTTTCGAGCGGGCACGCATGCAGGTCACAAAGTTGAAGTCCGATCTGGCATTTCTTAATTGATGCAGGGATTCCTCAGTTATTCCTGGCTTTTCCCAAATTAAGCATAGCCTCAATATCCCCAGGAATCTTGGCATTTTTCTGAAGTCAAGCTTGGGGTTGGTCAGATCTAAAATTTGCAGAGTAAGGAGGAATCTGGATCATCTTTCCCGTCTTCTTCTGGCTGCTCATCTGGAGCTTTCGAGTCTTTTCCCCGGGCCCCTCTGGTCAAGGATCGATGTATGCTCAGCGTTAAAATCCCAGAGGTTGGAGGAATTACTCAAGCTAATGCAGTCCGCCAAGTTTCTTAAGCTTTCCAGTTGCTGGGCTTCAGACTCTGGTCTATTATATTATTCTAGTTCGAATAGTCGGGTCTCGTTAAACCAGGTCTCGTCCCTCAGGTCTTGGGTTTTAGGCGGCCCTTCATCGGTGGGCCTTGATCCGTCCTCCTCCGGCTCTAATAAGGTGAGGGACAGCGTGTAGGTAGGCTTATCGTCCAGGCCTCCCTTCGGTAAGAATGGCAATGTGACCAGTCCGTGCGGGAATTTGGTCCTCTCTCCACCCTCGACCAGCACTGTTTCTTGGTCTCAGCCGTGCAATTCGTCTTGTGGGTCAAGCGCCTCTCAGATCTCCAGCTCCGGTCACTCCCAAACATGTGTGATGGCTGCAAATCAGGGTGACTGTTCTCCGATAAGTAAGGATATGGGCGATTCTCAGCAGATGATGAGCGGTGGCGGGCTAGCACTCGTGGGTGTAGAGGTCCCTGCGGTTCCTGACTGCGAGGGTTCCGGTTCAAGCGATTTATGTGAGCGGTGTTTGAGTAATAAGCGGTTGAGTCTGTGCTTGAATGAGCCTACCATGTGTATCCACGGCTTTGGTAACAAAAAGGGTAATGATTATTATAGTAAGTATAGCTATAAGAGCGGTTCTAAGGTGGGCAATGTTAATGATAATAAGATGGTACTTGAAGATGTTAATAAAAATATTAATGGGAAGGTAGGCTATATGCTGAATGACAATAAAGATAATGAGGATAATATGAATAACAGATTTTATGATGATAGTGGTAATAGTGGATATTATGGTATTAATATTAATAATAGTGATGGTAAGACAACGAAGAATAAGGGTAGTAATCTAAATAGAGTAGAGGTTAATAGTGTTATTAATGGTCAAGTGAATATTAAAATTTTTAATTATGGTAATAATAAGGTAGCAGTTAGGAATAAGGTTTGGAATAAGAATAATAACCATAATAAAATTGGTTATAATGAGTGTAGTCTTGCAGGTGTTTCGAGTCCTTGCCCTTCGGGCAATAAGGTGATCAATCTGTCTAGCTTTTCCTTTCCCCCTGTTGTTTTCAGTCTCTTAGGAAAGGGTCTTAATTTTGCCTTAGTGCCCAGAAAAATTCCCATTGAAGTCATCATTTGCGACGTGGAATGTGGCATTAAGAACCTTCTTGATAAGATTAAAGACACGATTAGGCAAGATTGTGCCATGGCCCTGAGGAGAGCTAAACCTCCCCGGAGTAATATCAGCAAGGCTGAGTTTGAGGCTCTGAAGACCTTAAACCAGAATCGTGATGTCGTGGTCTTGAAAGCGGATAAAGGAGGGGCTGTCGTCATCCTGGATAGAAAGTATTATAGAAATAAGATGCTTGATCATCTTTGCAATAGTGGAAGCTATAAGAATATTTCTAAAAATCCTCTCAAAAGGGTTTCTAGAGCGGTCGCTCTTGCGATCAAGTCGTGCAATTCCACTAATCCTCTGTCCCAGAAACTCATAGAGGGAAACCCCATTACCCCTAGGATCTATGGATTTCCAAAGGTCCACAAGGAAGGGGTCCCCTTGAGACCCATTGTCAATACCATAGGTGGTCCGACTTACCTCCTTGCCAAATTCCTCGCTGTAAGGTTGAGACCCTTGGTTGGTCACACAGAGTCTTTCGTCAAAGACTCGGCTTCATTTATTGATGATCTTAAGAGAATTAAGCTTGAGCCCGAGGACATTTTGTTAAGTTTCGACATGGTCTCCCTTTACACTTGTATTCCCATCAATGAGGCCATGAAGGTGATTAACAAGCTCACTGACCCTGATACAGCTCGGTTGGTTGAGCTTTGCCTTACTTCCACCTTTTTTGGCTTTGAAGGAGAGTTCTATGAGCAAACTTGCGGAGTTGCCATGGGCTCCCCCTCGTCCCCTGTCGTCGCTAATCTCTTTATGGAGGATTTTGAGTCCAAAGATTTGGCCTCCTCGCGTCTATTACTGAAGCTATGGAGAAGATTCATTGATGACAGTGGTGTTGTTTGGTCTCATGGTCCTGATGAGTTGGATCTTTTCTTCAGCCATCTCAATAACCAGTCCGACGCCATTAAATTTACTATGGAAAAGGAAGACAAAGGTTGTCTTCCGTTCCTAGATGTTCTCATCTTTAAGAATGAGGATGGTTCCTTTTCTCATCAGGTGTTTCGAAAGAAGACGCATACTGATCAATATCTACATGCTTCCTCCCATCATTTTCCCGCTCAGAAGTTAGGGGTTCTTAGCACGCTTGCTACCCATGCTGTGAGAATATTTGATGAAGAGAGCTTGGAAAATGAGAAAGCTCATCTCCTAGATGTCTTTGTGAAAAATGGTTATAATAGACACCTGGGTCAGAAAGCCTTCCTCAAGGCCAAGAAAGAGCCTTCAATCTGAAAAGATCCTAAGGATCGTGTCATGGGGGTTCACCTGCCTTACATCCAAGGAACCACTGACAGGATTGCCAGGATTCTGAAGAAGCATGATGTGCCCACAACTTTTAGACCTCTTAATACTATCTGTGGCTCTCTTAGGTCTGTGAAAGATCCTATCAACCCTAAAGACATGAAGGGTGTCTATGTCATTCCCTGTTCCTGTGGGACACCATACATTGGTGAGACTATTCGTTCTATCAATCAAAGGATTAGCGAGCATTCGGCAGACTTAAGGCTTGGAAGGGCCAAGTCCTCGGCCTTGGCAGAGCATGCCGAGAAGACTAAACATCATGTCTGTATTGAAGAGGCTCGCGTCATTGCAAAGGTGGCACAGTTTCACCATCGGAAATTTAGAGAGGCCCTGGAGATTGAGAAAAGGCCTAGAAATCTTAACAGGGATGACGGCTGGAAGATTAGCAGTTGCTGGATCCCAGCCCTGTCTTCCTAGCCTCCTCATTCCTTCTCTTGAGATTATTAATTTTGATCGTCTCTTTTAACCCCTTTTCCTAGAAGGTGGAATTTTCATTTTATTATAGTATAGCGTCAGCTTTTTAATTTATAGTCCGTAAAAATTAAATGGTTCTCTGTTTCTAAGCTAGCTATATGAGCTTATGTTACTATTATGATAGTAGTGTATGAGTGTATCCTGATAGTAATATTAACGTCGATATATTGATGAATTCTTAATTAAAATAGGAATTATAGTTCTTAGGGTTAATATAGTTCTAGATTCTTATAAAATTTTATTTACTAATTTATTCTAATAGAATGGTAAACTTTAGTAATATATTGAACTAAAAAATGTTTTAAGGAATACATATTAAGATGATTTAAAATTAAATAAGTATATTAATAACATAATAATTGAATTATGTTCTTAACTTAGAAATAATAAAGGGATTAACCATTGGTTTTGAAATTTGTATGATATTTATTAATAATATTATTACTATTTATAAGGGTAAAGGTAAATAAATATAAATATATTAATATTGTGATAATAATATTTTCAATAAGAGTGGAGACAAATAATATATTATATATTATAAATAATATAAGAAGAATAGTAATATTTACCATTTTAATTAAATTATTCTCATCCTATTCTAATGGTAAATATTGATATTATTAAAATTTAGGGTAAGTATATATTAAAGAATAAATAAAGAAATTAAGAATATAGATGGTTAAAAATTACCATTTTATTCTAATAAGTAATACTCATCCTAATAGAATGGTAAATAGTAATATTATATTAGGTAAATATGATAATATGTTTTGTATATTAAAGGGATAGATAAATTAAATAAATATTTTAATAAAATAATAATGGGTATATGAGATTTTTATTATTCAAATAAATAATATTTATAATATTATTATATAAGGGGAAAGGTAATAATAATATCTTATTTAATAGCAGAGATAAATAATTAAATAAGTAGATAATAGAAATATTGTCCATTTT
>APFE031026487.1:0-39375 GCA_000404065.3 Pinus taeda
GATAATCTCTGTTGAATATGTGTTAAATTATTCAAAATTTCTACAGCTTTCCTAAACAAGGTATTGGAACAAATGAGGAAATGGAATTCTAAATGGGCTTTGATGAAAACCGAGAACATGTAGGTTCGGGAAGGCTATACGAAGATGAAGGAAGAACTTTGAAGAACTTAAGGACCAATACGAGTATATGGAAGGGAAGTATACACAAATGGAGGATGTAGTGAAGAATGAATTTCTTGGTAAGAAGGTCATTGTAATAGAGTAGGATGAGCTTGACTACATTGACAAACTTGGGGACTACTACCGAAACAATCAGGCAGATGTTCGAAGGCTTAGTTCGATAGGAGAAGTCAATGGGTACTTGATTGGTTCAATTGAGGAGAAAGCTGCAGAGTACGATGAGGATGTTGCAGATATGACAATGATGGAGGAGGAACTTGAAAGTGTTCAAGTAGAATCAGGATCGTGCAGTTTGCAGACATTGATGGATGAGGAAACTCACATGGAGGAGCCTCATGATGAAGTAAGTACTATTGATGCTTTTGTTTCAGTGAGTCTTATGGAAGATGAATCATATGCAGGGAAGAGCAAAATCAGTTTGGCGATGCAAGGGAGGACCTTACCATGGATGTCTACGAATAGATCGTGTATGGAAAAGTAAGGATCGTTGACTATTGTAGGACTTGTTGGGGTTGTTTGTGACCTTATGATAGAAGGTAAAAGGGCTCGTGACAAGGGAGGAATGTGATGATCATTGCGGAAGAATGGGTCATGCTTTAGCCACATGAGGAATTGACTAAGTGCTCGGCATGACTCATAGATAGATTGGAGAAGGGCACACACTTGAGTATGGTGATACCTGGGTGGACTTCTTATGGTTGAGACCAAGAGGTAGTCTTGGTGAAACCTTCAGTGGGGAAGCCATGGTGGAAGAGACTCGTGTGATGATGATATGGTTGGGTGATCGAGTTCAGTAGACCAATTTGTCGGGCTCGGATGAGGATGACCGATTGTTGTGATGGGTCTACCTAATTAGACAACATGGGCAACTTGAGTCATGGACATCAGGTTGGAGACATGGAACATGACAGTCTTATGTAAGGACATTATGTAGGAGCACTTGTAGAGGTGTCACTTATGGGCATACAATGAGCAGTGCCAAAGTAGGGATGTTGTGTAGGGGAAATTACTGGTGTGACATGGAGATGTTTTACTTATGAGCTGATGGGGATGTTGTGCACTTGGGTACAACAAGGTCATGGACTTGGTTGGACTTGTGAGCAGACTATGGAGCTTTCGTACTACATGGAGAGCGAGGCATCTTGCGGAGACCCTTGGGCCTAGACATGTATGCTTATTGGCATGATGGTTGGAGATGACTCATGGAGCTCATGATGACATGAGGTTGTGACTTTTTAGGACTTCATACTATTGTGGACTTAGAGGATCTGATGCATTGAGAAGCTGAGGTCAGAGACTTTGATGGAGGATGGGGTACATACTTTTGAGTACATGTAACTCTGTACTTTTGGATCTTTAATTTCTGAAATTGCAATCTGCAGCAGCCCTCTATTTCCTCTTTTCAATGCCACCAGTTTGATCCAAATGGGATTCTCCAAGGAAGAGTTATGCCAAATCTCCCTTAGTGACCTGATTATAGACTAGTTCAGTAGAGCGAAATTGTATGACATGCAACGTGTCAATGTTTCGACCTTCGGCTCTGAAAGATATACAAAAGAAACTACAGTCTATTCTCTTTCTGTACCTTCTTACGAAATTTCAATCTGATGCTCAGAGAGAATGTTATGACGATTTTCCCTAGGTCACCTGTTTGGAATGTGATTCAGGAGTCTGAAAAAAAACCATATTCCTAAGATTATATCTCCGCAAATATAGCACGAAAAGATCTGAAATTTCGACCCGAGGTTCAGTGTGATTGCGTCTCAAATGGGTTTTTTTTGTTCTCTTCTAAAACATCGCAGAAAAAAGTTATAGCAAAAATTCCATGATGACCTATTTGGAGCAGCGAAACCCTAGAATCCAAAGCTCTCATACCAAATATTATGGAACCAGCTCACAAAAAGATAGAAAAGAGAGATCAACGCCTTAGAATTCAACCTCTTCGAGGGGGAAACCTCCTTTACATTACACAAATGAACAATTCTTGGATGATACAAATGAAAAGACCTCCTTTCTATATAGAGGAGTCTAAGGGGTCATAATATAATCAGTGCCGACATAACAATAATAATGTAAGGGAACAATAATAACAATGGTGGGCTTCTATGGGGCACAATAGTAACAATATGGGCACTACATGGGTACATCAATATAATAATGGGGTTGTACTGATAACATAAGGGGTTACACTAGTAGTATAGGGGCCTAACAGTGCTTGAAAGACTGCCTTGATGTGGAGGATCGATATGAGACACTTTGGATTGATGGAGTTGGAGCAATGATGATGCCTTGGTGGCACCACTTGGGAATGGTTTGAGTCAAGACTTAGCCACTTATGATGCATGGATGAATGAGATAGGTGTATACTTGTTTCTTCGGCATACTTAAGGGATGCTTCTTGAACCTAGAGGTTGCTTCTTGAACCTGGATATGGCACATCGAGAGTCGAGTTTGATGAGAGGATCTCTTCATTTTGAGGAGATGTATTTTACACATATGGATGATGATGTTGGATAGATGCAATTGGTTTCATGCAGCACATTGATACCAAACATCAAGAACATCATGTTGCAGATGGAGATGAAGACTACTTCATGGACCTAGACATGGCTTAGGTGGAGATGGATTCTTGATTGAGTTGATGTCGTGACAGGAGTCTGAGAAATGACTGATGATGGCATAAGGATGTGCATTCTCATGGTTTGAGCATGATAGTTGGACTGAACACCCGATTAGTTCAAGTCATGAGGGCTAGTAGTGTATAAGAGATGTGTTAGCATTGTGTTGGAGTATCATGACAATAATTCACACGGTGATGATACATGATAAGGTCGATATGATATGTTGCAGTAAGCATGTAGCTTGAGTTAGAGGGGCCAACCTTCCACAGTGGGAGCAACCTGTGGAGGTTGCGAGGGATGTGGTTGATGATCATGGATTGAAGAGACTTTCTAATGTATGACATACCGGTGGGTTATATGACTTGGTATGGGTATCTTGGTGACAGATAGTTGCTAGGATGAGAGATTGTCGAGGACGAAAATGACTTCAAGTGGGGAAGAATGTAACGCCCACGAGCTGTGAGGCGTTTCAGTGAGGACCACACGATGGAGGAGCAGATGAGCTGAAGGAAACGATGTGGACACAAATGGAGAAACGCATGAAGCCACACATGAAAATGGCTAAGTGTGGAAGATGGCGGAGGTTTATAGAGTTAGGCGGTCCTGGGTGGGGGTGCCAAACGATTGAGCTGACGCACAAAAGTATTAAATGATGGGTCGGCCGAGGGGCGAGCCGACGTTTGAAAATAGTTTGGAGGGTTGAACAGGTGGTCGGTTGGGCGGGCCGATGTGCCAACCATGGCGGAGAACAACTGTATAAGTGAGTGGCATGGAGGAGCCATTCGAAATCAATGAGTGAGTCTTCTAAGGATATACACGTGGAGAAAAGGAGAAGTACGGAGTTGATTCTGAAATCTGGGTGAATGCGCAGGTGGACGAGCTCTGAAGCACCTAAGTCGAAACGAAGAGCAGTCTTTTGAGGGCGCGATAGGGCATCTGGGCGAACGGTCGTTCAAGGTCATTCGAGGGTGTGGCAAGGCATCCAGGCGAACGATCGTTCAAGGTCATTTAAGGGCGCAACAGGGTGTCCGGGTGAACAATCATTTGGGAAATCATTCGAGGTCATTCAAGGGCGCGACAGGGCGTCCAAGTGAATGGTCATTCATGAAATCATTCGAGGTCATTCGAGGGTGTGGCAGGGCATCCAAGTGAATGGTCATTCGGGAAATCATTTGAGGGCGTTCGTGCAAAGAGTCATTCGAGGGCACGGTAGGGCATTCATTCGAGAAGTCGGGTAAGGGCACAGTAGGGCGTCCGACCGAATGATGGGTCGAATGAAACGTACAATAGATGTTTGGGTGAAAGGTGAACGATGAACGATGAATGAAGGGAAAGTTGGTGAAATGTGCCTGAGTCGAACAAAACAAAGAATCGTGCGACGGTTGAATACGTTGGTGAACGGGCGAGCTGTGCATGAGGTGAATGTGATGAACGACAATTCAGGTGACTTTGCCCTAGGTTGGGCAAGGCTGCACGATGGGTGCAGGAAGTGAATTTGTATAAGTGTAAAGGTGAAATTTAGGGTCTTCCTTGGATGTAAACTTATATGTAATTCTAAAGATTAATATTATTGATATGGGCAGACTCATATTGTAGGGAGTTTCCCCTCCCATGATAATCTGTTATGTACTTGAATGGTAATAATGTTAATATGATAAATGTGTTAATGAAAGATATGCTTAGCTATTGAAAAATAAACTAAGTAAAGAAAGTAGGTGTTGTTCATGATCGCAAGTATTGGTGAAAAGAAAGTGGTCAGTGGTGTCGCACCTCCTATAGTGTAGTTGGAAGAGTACCACCAGTGTAGGGGCATGACAGGTATGCTTGGAAATTGAAAATTCATCGCAAACAACAATTGCAAGTGCCACATCGACATTATGTAAAGTGTTTACGAGATCTTCTTTTTAGAATTATTTGAAATAAATCAATCATAAAGATAACTATAAAGATATTGAAGAATAACAAATAAAATGTTTTTTTTTATATTAAAGAATATATATATATATATATATATATTTGGTTGACATATTTGATTAATTAAGTTATTTGAAATTTATTCAATGGTGATGGCTATATAAATATTATTGAAATTTTTTAAATTTGAATCGATCAATTTAATAGTTGTTTTTATGCTCCAAGTTTATTACAATACATAGTTTTTTACCATGGTATTATTTTCTAATATAGCAGACTCCATGTCAATTTGTCTTGGTGACCAATGAGATTCTAGCAACAATGATTTTGGACACCACCTCTTCGGTGTTTCATTATCCTAACAATTGGTATCAAAGTTAGAGCCGGCATGAGATAATGTTTGAATAAGAAAATATAGTAGATTCAAAATTGTCAAAGCGAGTTTGTGGAATTTTTTTATCATAAGAAGGGAAGCCTCACATGTTGTTGAGTTGAGCCACAATATAAACATACTCAAAGTATGGACATAAGGAAAGAGTTTAAGTAGCCAAAAAGACCAGGTCCAAGCATGGATCAACAAAGCTACACATGTAGTGAGAGAGTCAATGATGTTTAAGGATAGTGAAGGTGCTAGCTTGGGATTGAGAGCCTTAGTGGTTTGATAATACCAGTAGTGTGTGAAGACCCTAAGGTTTTGGTCCAAGGAAAGTGGATTTCCCTAGGAAGTTATAAGACATATTTTTCAAGCATAGATGATGCTTAGAAACACCGATTGTTGTAAGGATTTAAGGCTTTGATCAGACACATATGTGGTGAAGTGGCACATGGTTGTGGAATGGACCACTTGGGTAGATACCAATATGGCAAGTGACCTAGTATCATGTACCGGTATCTAGCTTGAAATGAGCTATGAGAGATCTCAAGTGAGATGGATGATGAAGGATTGGGACCACATTAATCTCCCCAAGTCATGTTTAAACGGGGTTTGTTAGGGTGGTTCAAGTAAACTTGACTTGGTCAAGTTAATAGTAGTTTTCTAGTTAGAGGTTTATCACAACCCATAATGTTTCCCATTGTATTTTTCTCCAATGTAGATGATTCCATCTTAATTGGTCTTAGTTACCAGCAACAGTGTCTTTAAACACACCTCATCTCTTCATGAGCATAAGAAAGTATTTTCATTACAAGTGATTAAGAGGATGGTTCTGCTGACTCATCTTTGAATGAAAATTGATTAATTTTAACTTTAAAATTATAAAAAACAAAAAAATATTTTAGCTATAAGTAATTTTTTTTAAAGTTAATAACATTTTGGTAAAAATTTTAAATATAAATAAAGAATTTTTTTTGTCTTTACATTGTGGAATAATGTTGTACCCATTCTAAAAATGACACGACTAAAAATTTAAATAGAGACTAGTGTCTTGATTTCTAGTAAAACTAGATCTGTCAGATCCATTAATTGTTAAACGTGAAGCCACAATGAAGACTTTGGTGTCATCCTTAGTTGTCTTCTCTCCACCACCCATGCCAAAAGATATCACCAAAGCCAACCTACTACACCGTCCATTTGCTGCACTATGCAGTCATGTATTCCACATGAAAGAATTCGAGAATTCTAGAGCTTCCCTCATCTATAAATTTGTAATCTCTCCTCTACCTGAGAATTCCAATCCAAGGCAAGGCCTTCCATGAGTAATAGAAGCCTGTGTTTTTTCTGTTCTCCATTCTTGTTTCTTGTGTTCTCCATTTTTGCTATAATTTGTCTTTGTGCTCTGTTTTGCTCCTATCCGCTGGTATGAGAGCTGGGAAATACCAAGTTATTCACAATGAAATGATTTTTGGTGCTATGTATGAGACAAACCCTAGATATCTGCTCTTTGAAGGTTTGATTCTCTTCACATGCCATGGGGCCTTCACTCAATGAACATCTAACATAGTGCGTACGTTTGTGGCATACTAAAAAATACCCTTAATTTGACTACATATTCGAAAATACCTCTAAAAATCACATTATTTAACCCCCTACAAGTATGAAGCCAATACACCTTCCCAATTTAAAAAACCACTACTTTCACTAGATATTCTAGGTTTCCATTTTTTCATTAGCATTTTTTATATCCCTTTATATTTTTTGGTTAAATTTGAGCTCCATTTTTTATATCAACCAATATTAAAACCCTTTACCCCCTATTATATGCTCAATATATTGTGTCAATTTTTCCTCATTATATATCCCCCAACATGAACACATGTGGTATGGTATTGTCCCCTAGTGAAGCCCCCGTGTCACATGCAAGCTACTCTGCTAACTATCTTTGCTCAAAAACCTCTTGTTTCTAAAACTATCAGTTGTACCCACATCTTCTAAGAACTTTCAGGCCCACGTATTTGTGGATGTCATTCTCTTTCATGATGTTAAGCTGTCAGGGGCCTTTGTGAGTCTGTTGCACATGAAAAAAATAGAAGAGTTGTTGCAACGTGTGATTGAGTGGCTGTCACGCAACATCAATATCGTGGCTGCAACAGACAATGTTGTGGATGACTTTGCAAGCTGGAGGTTGTTATTGTTTAAAAGAACAACATTAAAAGGCATTCAACACTTTTTATGAGTTTTTTTTGGTTGAATGTTGAATGTATGGACATATGCATGAAGAGTGAAGTGAAAATGTGTGGGAAGGTGTTTTTTTAATTTATTATTATGGTAGGCCCTACACATTTGTAATGATGGATTTTATGTTTTTTAATATAAAAGTATAGTTTACTAAATTTGAAAAAGAAAGGAAGGAAGGAGGTTGATTGTTTTTTTATTAAAGGAGATTAACTTTTGGCCTTTTATTTCAAAAGGTGCAATAATTAAAGGATTTTTTTTTTGTAAATTCTTATCTTGTAAAAGGATTTTAATTTTTGGGGCATTGATTTTATTGAGAATGGAGACAATAGCAACTGACATGGAGAAGTTGAGCGGGGCTAATTTTGCCCTATGGAAATCACAGATGGAGGCTATACTAATTTTAAAGGATCAATATTTTCCTATGGAGCGCACAACAAAGAAAACCTCATCGATGAAAAATGAAGAGTGGAATAAGCTAGATAGAAAGACGATTGCAACAATACACCAATATCTAGCAAAGCATGTGTATTTCAATGTGTTCAAAGAAAAGACGACAAAAGGATTATGGAAGAAGCTCCATGATATATATGAGAAGAACACAACATCAAACAAAGTGTTCTTGATGAAGAAGCTTTATAATCTCAAGATGAAGGATGGTGATTCAGTTGCTCAGAACTTGAATCAATTCAATATTATTACTAGTCAGCTTTCCTCTGCTAAAATCATTCTAGATGATGAAATTAGAGCTATCTTGCTAATGTGTTCTATGCCAGATAGTTGGGAAAATTTAATTGTAGTTGTGAGCACTTCAGAAACTATAGGGACCTTGAAGTTTGATAATGTCAGCACTAGTTTAATGAATAAAGAGTTGCAGTGCAAGTCAATTGCAGAAAACCAGAGAGGAAAATATCTAGCTCTAGTTGATCGCGGTAGAAGAATTGATCGAGGCCGAAAAGGGTGATCAAGGTCAAGAGGGGTAGGGTCATCTTCTTTAATTTTGGCAAACTCGGGCACATGAAGAAAGAATGTTGAGTCTTGAAGAAAGGAAAAAAGGATCAGAGGCTGACTAGTACAAATCACAAGTCATCCAACACAAACGAAGGTGAGAATATTGTTGTAGTCACAGATGGTGATATGTTTACTATTTTAGTAGAGGATGCATGTTTATGTACATCTAGTAGTAGCTTTGATTGGATCCTTGACTCTAGGGCAGCTCGCCATGTGACCCCATGTAAAGATAGTTTTGTTGCATATAATCGTAGTCATTATGGTAGAGTGCATTTGGGGAATAATGATTTTTGCAGTATTGTTAAAGTGGGGGGTGCCCAAATCAAGATGAAGGATGGACAAGATATGTTGTTGAAACAGGTCAGTCATGTTCCAGAAATGTGCATGAGTTTGATCTCTATGGGATGGTTGGATCATGAAGGCTATTCAACAAGCTTTGGAAAATTAGGCTAGAAAACTAGCAAAGGAGCATTGGTCGTAGACAAAGGACCCAAGACATGAACATTACACACATTGAAAGCAATGACAGGAAAATAGATTTGGATGTTGTCACAAAATAAGTAAATTTAGCAGATCTTTGGCATAAGCGCTTGGGTCACATGAGAAAGAATGGCTTAAAATTCCTTGTTGCTGAAAATTTACTACCAGGTTTGAAATCCTACAATCTTGATCTTTGTGAGCATTGTATATATGGTAGAAAAAGAAGGGTTTCATTCATTAGAGGTGGCCATGACAGAATTTTTTTTTTTTTAGAATTGATACACTCATATGTGTTTAGGCCTGTTAACATTAAGTCATTAGGAGGAGCATCATATTTTGTAACATTTATAGATGAAGCATCTAGGAAGTTTTGGGCCTACCCTATGAAAAGTATAAGTGAAGTGTTTGGAATATTAAAAAAATCCATGTTGTTGTTGAAGGAGAGACTAACAAATTGCTCAAGTTCTTGAGAACAGATAATGGTGGAGAATATTTCTCAAATGCATTCAAGGAATATTGTAACAGGTTTGACATAAAGCATGAGAAGATTGTGCCTGGTACTCCTCAATAGAATGTTGTCGTACAAAGGATGAATCACACCATTATGGAATATGTGAGGAGTCTATTGTCAAATTCTGGTTTGGAGAAGCATTTTTGGGTAGAAGCTGTAAGGACAACTTGCTACCTTATAAATCTATCTCCAACTACAGCCATGGATGCAGGCATCCCTAAAGAAGTTTTGACTGGTAAGAAGTTGAATTATTCTCATTTGAAAATATTTCAATGTGAAGCATTTGTACATATTCCCAAAGAAAATATAACTAAGCTAGATAAGAAATCTATGGAATGCATTTTTTTGGGATATACGGATGAAGAATTTGGTTATCGTTTATGGTATCTAGTCAAACATAAAATTACTAGAAGCAGGGATGTTATTTTTAATGAGTCATAAATGTTTAAGAGAATTGTAGGTGAGGCAAAGGTCAAGAAAGTTATTGAAAGGTTTGAAATTTAGTAGGAAAACATCCCACCAATGCAAGAAAATGGACAACAAATTTAGGATCAGGAAGGGCAACAAGTGGAAAATGATGAACACCAAGAAGAAGGAATTTTACAGGAACCTTTATAGGAGATTCAACTTGATAATGCACCACCACAATTGGTTTGTAGATCTTATAGGCCTCATAAGCATTCAAAAAGGTATCCTCCTTCAAACTATATCTTATTAACTAATGTAGGTGAGCCTAATTGTTTTCAAGAAGCTTGTAAAGTTGAGCACAATAAAGAATGGAAAAAAGAAATGGAGGAATAAATGAACTCTTTTCTAGAAAATAAAACATGGGAGTTGGTAAAGCTCCCAAAAGCTATAAAGGCTCTACAAAAAAATTGGTATTATAATATTAGACATGAAGGCGACGAAAATAAGGGAAGGTAAAAAAGCAAGGTTGGTGGTGAAAGGAGTTTCCCAAAAAGAAGGTATTTACTTCATTGAGATTTTCTCACTTGCTATCAAAATGTCATCCATTAGACTCATTCTTGGTCTTGTTGTTGCTTTAGACTTAGAATTTAAACAATTAGATATAAAAACTTCTTTCCTTCATGGTGAATTAGAGGAAGAAATTTATATGGAGCAGCCAGAAGGCTTCATAGAAAAATGAAAAGCGGACCTAGTTTACAGGTTGAAGAAGATTGTGTATGGGTTGAAACAGGCACCTTGACAATGGCACAAGAAATTTGATTCATTCATGTTGGAACATGGTTTTTACAAGTTGGAAGTTGACCATTGTGTTTATATCAAGAGGTATGATCAAGGAAAGCATATAATATTATTGTTATATGTGGGTGGCATGTTGATTGTTGGGAATGATAAGAATATGATCAATACATTGAAGAAATATTTGGGCAACAAATTTTCAATGAATGTTTTGGGTCCAACACAATAGATATTGGGCATGAGGATCATGCGTGATAGGAAAAACAAAAGTTTTTGCTTGTCACAAGAAAAATATATCAAGAAGGTGGTTGACATGTTTAATATGAAGGATTCTAAGCGAGTTGGTACACCCCTTGCAACTCACTTCAAGCTGAGAGATGCGCTATGTCCTAGTGATGGCAAGGAGAAGGAAGAAATGAGCAAGATTCCTTATGCTTCAGTATTTGGAAGATTGATGTATGACATGATATGCACATGACCAGACATTGCATATTTAGTGAGAGTAGTGAGCAGGTTCCTTGCTAACCCAGACAAACAACATTGGCAAGCAATAAAATCCATTTTGAGGTATCTCAAGGGTACTAGTGCTTATTTTTTATGTTTTGGTCATAATGAGATCATGCTTGAAGGATTTATAGATGTAGATATAGATAGTGATATGGACACCAGCAAGTCCACTACAGGTTATTTATATACATTTGCAAGAGTAGCAATATCTTGGGTGTCAAGGCTAAGAAGAATAGCATCTCTCTCTACGACAGAGGCAGAGTACACAGTTGTAACAAAGGCTTGTAAAGAGATGTTGTGGATACAGTGATTCCTAGGAGAGATAGGAATAAAGTAGGACACGTATGTGCTATATTGTGATAGTCAGAGTGCCATTCACTTGGCTAAGAACCTAATATTTCACTCAAAACCCAAGCACATTGACTTAAGGTACCATTGGATCTATCATGTGTTGGAGGAAGGGAAGTTATACTTGGAAAATATCCATATAGATAGGAACCCTGTTGATATGCTTACTAAGATTCTACCAAGAAATAAACAAGAGTTATGTAGAGGCATGGTAGGAATTGATTCATGATTCTTCATTTGGCTTCAATTAGGAGAATGTTAAACATGAAGCTACAATGAAGACTTCAATGTTGTCCTCAACTATTTTCTCTCTGCTGCCCATGCTGAAAGATATCATCGACGCCAACCTACTACACCATCCATTTGCTGCATTGTGTAGTCATGTATTCCACATGAGATAATTGGAGAATTGTAGAGCCTCCCTCATCTATAGTTTTGTAATATCTGCTCTACCTGAGAAATTCAAGCCAAGGTAACGCCTTCCATGAATAATATAGGTCTCTGATTTTTTTGTTCTCCATTATTGTTTCTTGTGTTCTCCATTTCTGCTATAAGTTTTCTCTGTGCTCTTTTTTTCTCTTATCATTAATTCCATACATGACTCAATTTAATGACCACCCATGATTGAATTTGGTCATCACTCAAATTTATGGCTTACTCGAGGCATAATAATAAAAAAATAGAAAATTCTTTAAGCCAATTTTTCCAAACTAAAGCAAATAGTATTATGGTTATGATCTTCGTTAATTGCAAAGTGAGACCATGTTGCCTATGAATAAAAATCACTTATGAAATTGAAGTACGATATAAAATAGTGTCCCTCACATTTTCATATATGTATCTGATAATAGATTGTGCTAAATATCCATAAAGGGGTTTCGTGATGATGTTGGAATTTATTTTTCATCAAGAACATAAGTATTTGCCACTGAGTGAGCCAAAGATAGCATGAGAGCATGTCAGAATTAAAAAAAAAATATGGATTCAAAATTGCCAAAGCGAGTTTATAGAATTCGTTTACCATAGGAAGGGAAGGCCAACATGATCCTTAGTGTAGGCAGAGTAAAAATATATTCAAAGTATGTATTTAAGGAGAGAATTCAAGTAGCTTTTCTACATTAAAACATGGATCATCAAATTTAGAGATGTAGTTAGAGAGTGGTCATATGGATGAGAAAAGGGAGATGGAGTTAATGGTGTTTGAGGATTATGAAAGAGCCATTGTGTAATTAAGAGCCATAGTGGTGTGATAAACACCACTGGTCTGTGAACACTCTAAAGGCTTTGGTATAAGACAAATTTATTTCTCCACAGAGTTACAATATTTGTTTTTCAGGCATACATGTTATTAAGATTTCCATGCATACATGTAGTGCAATGGCCCATGGAGTCATCAAGTTGTGGAATGGACCACTCGAATTGGTACATGGTGGTAGGTGTAATGGTATCCTAGGTTGAAGGGGGGAATGTGAGATCTCAAATGAGATGATTGATGAATGATTGGGATGAGTTTAATCACCCCAAGTCAATTTTAAAGGGGGGATCGTTATGGTGGTTTAGGTAAACTTGACTTGTTCCTGTTACCAATAATTTTCTAGCACGAGGTTTATTAAAACCCATAGTTTTTCCCATGGTATTATTTTATAATGTAGCCAAATGAATGTTTATTGGTAGTGGTGACCAACGGGATCCTAGCAAGGGTGTCTTTAGACACCACCATTTCTCTCGGTGTTTTGTGATCCTAACAAAATCTCTTCATTGTAAGTAAGTAGGAAGATTATTTGAGTGATTCATTTTCTAGTGAAAATTGATTAATATTAACTTTAAAATTATAAAAATTAGAATAGAAAATGAATTTCATTTTTTGATAAAGTACTTTTTTTTTTTTTAATTTAATAAAAATATGGTGGAAATTTTAAATATAAATAAATTTTTTCCAGTATTTGTCTTTATATTCTAGAATAATGTTGTGCCAATTTTTAAAAACTGCATGTTAGGAATGACAACAATTATTGTTAAATGTAATTATCTTGTAAATATGGGTTTACTATTCAGACAATTGCATAAGAATAGGAAGTTATGTAACAAATTTTTTCGTATTAAATTAATGACTGTGACAAAAATTATTGTTAAATATAATTATCTTTGTAAATCTGGGTTTACCATTCAAACAGTTGTGTGTGCATAGGGAGTTATGTAACAAAGTTTTTCATATTAAATTGATGATTTCCCAAGAGGCTTGATGTAATGGTTGGAGAGTCATTTTTGACCTTAAGAAATAAGAATTCCAATCCCTTGCCTCATGGAGGTTTCATTGACACATTGTTAGGGTTTTACCACTTAATTCCTTGTGTGGTTCAGTTTCTCATTATGTGCATTTCTTTCTTATTTATATATTTAATGGGATCGAATGCCAACAAGTGGTATTAGAGCTAAGGATTAGAAGAATCATGTGGTTTAAGAAGGCTTGAGTGAGGTTGTGTAATAAGTGTGAAGAAGTTCAAGGCGAAAGGCAAATTTATTAAAAACTATATATTTCTTTAAATTCTATAAAGTTTTATTTGAAGATTAGTCACCCTAGTGCTAGAAGAAAGTGTAGAGCCGCTACTACTATTTGTTAGAACCTTCCAACCCATATAATAATAGATGACACCAAGACGGGATCACTAAGCCACATAGATTAAGTCAAGCAAACCATAAGAGGAGAGTGTTGATTGAAGGATCTATGCTTTTTTGAAAATTGTGACGCCAACAGGGTTGTCTCTAACACCGAAAATATTTGAGGGATAGCTGCATTCCTAAGCTATCAGTCAAAGTCGAGAAAAGGGATAGCTAGTTTTATAGAATTTTTCTGGTAGTATTCGGGTTATAATTGTGCATTCTCATTGTAGGGTGTATTACTAGTTAGCTAGGTTGTTTGCATCACATTGTGGGTTCAATTTTCACTTTGAGCTAAGCCAAACCATTTTTGGGTTTTTATGGGTTTGGTATGAGGAGCTCTAGGTTAAATTTTATTAATTTTCTGAGTAGTTTCAAGAGTAGAAATTCAAATTCTTCTAAAGAAAAAACAATAGCAACAATAATATTTTCTGGGTAATTCACACCTTTTGTGGGATTTTAGGGTTAGCTTGAATTAGCCCAAGGGTATGGTATATTTTGGTGTGAAGTTTCTAGTTAATTTTGCAAAAATTTTGGAGCAAATTTGAGGGCATAAATAAAAATTCACCTCTAGTAGTAGGAGTAGAATTTATGGGCAGTAATTCAAAGGTGCAACTTACTAATTTTCAGTTCTATTTCAAAGGGATGATTTATTATAGAAGAATATATTTTAAGGCCATCACTTCAACTTTTTCTATCAAGAGCTTTATATGTAATTGATCCAATAAATATGATGAATTCTCCATTCCTTATGTTATTTGCAATTGAAGCATTTATGGGTTTATTTGGAAATATTATTTTATTTTTGCTACAATTTCATGGTTCTTGTTCTACAATTACTTGGAGAAATCTATGATAGAAGTTTTTAAGCAATTTCCTAATAAAATAGGAAAAATTATGAATCGCGACATTTCAATGGTATCAAAGCATGATCTTGGCTAGTTGTGCAGAAGTTAGCATGATCATGGAGGTGTTAGACACACATGCATTGTGATTAGTGAAATTATGGACACTCTAATGACACAAAAATGGAAGAGTACATAGGGGATCATGGAGGAGTTGATGAGGCAGAGGCAACAATTTGTGAGGCAGAATCAATAGATTGTAGAGGGGATGGAACAAATGATACATAACTAGCAGATAAGACCAGTACATGCACACATAATGTAGTAGTACAACACCCATAAATATGGCCTGTATGGCCATCCTACCATGCCTCGTTTTCTGGATGAACTGGAGAAGGAGAAGCGTAGGTCAATAGTTGCATCATCATGTAGAGGAAGGAAGTTAGAGGGAGAGACTACAGGGCACTTCTGTTGGTGGAGACAAAGCTTTAAATATCAGGAGCCTAAGGAGGAGATTGAACATGTGGCAGAGGGCATGTAAAATTTTGAGGATCACGTGGATACACCTAGTGTGACACATGAGGCACACTTTTTGGAGTTTAATTTGGTAGCCCCGATTGAAACATTGGTGGAGACAGTTGAACATACACCCATTGATGAGGCCTTAGGGGACACACATGTACCCACCATTGATGAGGTTCCAAGAGGTGTATCCCTAGTTGATGAGGTGTTAGGAGACACATAGGTACTTAGAGTTGTGAATAAGTTTATAGATGTTACCTGCCCACAACAGTTTCATCAACTTCAGAACAACCTTCTAGCATTTGAAAAGAAGGCCATGACAATCCAGGAGACCATTCTGTAGTAGAATGAGGAGATGGAGGGCATGAGAGTAGTTCGTGCTAAGTCAGTAGCTAATTTTAGTCACATTGGGGAACAGTTGGATTTCCAAATTGTACAACTAGAGGAGTACACATTGGAGCATCAAAGCAATGCTCTTTAGGCATACATAGGTGGGGATGATAACACTCTTAGGTTACCTTTGCACATTAGAAAGAGAGAGGCGGAGATACCTATACATATATCATGTGTTGATTAGGATTATGAGATGAGGCGTCAGGAGTTGCACAAGGCATAGCATCCATAGGTGGTAGTTGTTCCATGCATGGGTGTTTGAGAATTCGATCTCTCTCTTAGGGTTGGATGGTGAGAGATATTGAGTTGGTATCGAATGGAGCCAGCTAGGTGCCTAGATATATCCATGCCTAGGAACATAGTCAAGTAGGGGGCATGTTTTATGAGAGGAGTTTGAGAGCCAGGCCATTGATGGGATCAAAGTGGGATTCCCCACCACAATATAGGTTTGGTTAATGGGGGTATTATAGGTGTGATGAATCTTGTGATCAAGCACCCACACACTTTCATATATCCATCAACACTAGTGATAGGATGGTTTCATAGGAGAGCAGATATATTTCATGACTTGTCTTGGCATATTGATTATGTGTGGGATCAAAGGGTGATTAGCCTACTCTGATAGGAGTTGGTAGGGGTAGGTGGCATTGACAGACCACCATAAAGGGTATTGCATGGAGATGGTGCTCTCTTAATGGTATATTGTACACATGATCTACTAGGGATAAGCATAGTATTATCAAGTCTATTAGCCTATGAGGAGTTAAATTGTTCAGGTCTATAAGGGAAAATGAGGGGATATGGCTGACATCATGGGCGGGTTACTAGTATTGTGGAGGATGCATTAACACATGTGGGATTCCTTATGGTACAGGGTGGTATGAAAGTGAGCGTTGGATTCCAATGGTGGCCAAAGTTGTGTTGTGGAGTTTAATGCTATAGAGAGGAGTGCAGGGATGCATATTTATGTATAATAGAGCATGATGATGCACAATAGGTTGTTGGAGTGTTTCCACCAGAGAGATCTCCTGACGAGGATGCCAGGCACACCATTGGGTTTGACACACCTATATTTGGAGAGTGAGTTAATCACAAGGATGGTCGTGAGATTCCATTGATCACTCTGTAGCATTGCACACTAACGCTGGGGACTTGGTTATCATCTCTTGATGCTCTCATCACGAGAAACAAAATGTAAGAGGTTCATATGAGATATTTGGAAAAGACACAGTGCATTAGGAGAAAGTATTTCCAGCCATCACATATGATTAGGGTGTGATCTGGCATGTGCATACTTGGGGATTGTCCGAATTGTTGCGTGGGTAGCACGTACTCCAACCTTGAGCCCACATTTAGGGAGATTAAAGATACTTGTTGGGAGAGACATTATGATATCTCTTAGGAGCACATATAGGAGTGAGTGGACCTATCTTGCAGACAAATGTTTATAATCTATGTAGTTTTTGGCAGCAACTTCTGGAGGCAGGAAAACAGATCTCATAGTGTGGTATGGTGGGCATAGGGAAATCTTGCATGCACTAGAATGATTCAGGAAGTATGGAGTACATGTACTGATTGCATGGAGGGGTGCGAGACATGGTATGTGTTGGTTCCAATTGTTTTTATGACTATGTCACAGCTGATATGGCTATGGGATCCAAGGATTCAATTGGATTATTGGTCACTCTATTTCGTGACGAGTGGGATTAGGGTAGAGAGTGAACTAGCTCACTCTTGGTTTGACATATGGGGGAGCACGAGGGCCTTTGTTTCATGGCAAGAGAAGTTTCCCTAGTTACTGTGTGGACCGATATTGGCAGTAGATGGGTAAAAATTGATATCATGGAAATGTTAGGGCAGGATGAGCTTGTCCTTCACATATTTTTCATCAATAGGTTCCAAGAGGGGAGGTTACAATTTGCACATGATGGGTAGTTCGCCATAGTCAGAGTGGTGCAATGTCAACTTAGTGGCACCCTTTTGAAACTAGCATAGGATCCAGGAATCACAACATTTTGCAGTTCAAATATTGTTAGGGGTGATCTGGTCCCTACAAGGGAAGATCAATTATATATTCCATTGCGTTTTAATGGTCTGTTGTTGCAATGGGGGATTTCACTAGCATGGCGTGATGATCAACAAAATGAGATCAGGGGGAGCTCATGTGGGCAATAATTCATCTCCACAGGGGTTGGATTGTATCTTCAAGAGCCTAATCCCGAAGTACATGAGATTGACTACTAAGTAGGGTAGCTTCACGATGTGCTTCTCAGGATTTTTATTACTGTGGTGCTCTACTCATGGTAAGTATGTAGAGGGCTCTGGGGTTTATACTTGGTTGGAAAATGGGTGGAGTAAGAGGTGTTTTATGTTGATTATGATGGCTTGGGATCCTAGTATCAAGCTACTCCTTTACGAAGGGATAGTGCATGAGATAGGGATGACTTCGTGGTACGTTTAGGACCCTGGTATTGTTTGCAATGGCTGTTTGGGCTTGCAGATAGTGGGAGGGTGCTTGTTCAGGCATTGCTTGAGGACAAGAAATTTATGGCGGGGAGGACTGTCATGTCCACAATTTTTGTGAGTGCAGAATTCACTAAGGAGTTTTTCCAATTTTGGAGATATCAAATAGAAGGGAGAAAATATTATTTTGTGGGAGAAAAGAAAAAATTATTATATTAATGGAGAATGATGACCAAATAATATTTTAGAAAATGGAGTTAAATTAGTATTTCAATGGAGAATGGAAGAAAAGTATTATTTTATTAGAGAATGGAAGAAAATTATTATTTTATCGAATGGTGACAAACTATTATTTTATTCAAATGGTGGAAAAAATTGGAAAATGTTCCCCACCAATAAAATATTAAGGAAAAATAGAGGATCTAGAAGCTAGAGGGAGGCTCCATGAAGAATTATAAGAGGAGGAGTAACTCAATTGCAAATCATTTTACCTTATCTTTTTTATTTGACATCTAAACCTGAGTTCTCTTGAGCTGTTCAGCCAAAACAACTAGTGTTGCTTCGCAGAAAGGATTTCGAAGAGGAAATTTCACCTCTATCTTTGGTGAACTTTGAGTGTCTCCCTAGTGAGGCTTTAGGGGAGTCTATTTTAGGACTTCCATTGGAGTTTATTGCAAAACATTCATACAAAAATTTGTTATTTCTGGGTGCAGAAGACAAAATTGCGGGGTTTATTTGGAGCAACATCTTTCTATTGTAGGTGTCGGGTATTTGTAAGAGATTTTCTATTGGTTAGAGGAGAATTTTGGCAACATTTTCGGAGATGTTCCTATATCTTTTTTTTGGGCCATATTTTCTCTTACAACACCTACGCAGGGGTTGGAGAACAAAGTTTTTGTCGGTGTTTGGTGTCGGAATTTGTCGACATCTTTTAATTGGAAGTGATAGATATTTACAGAAGGATATTTGTGCACAATCTCTTAGCCATTTGTTTGAGATTTTTATCATTTATCATCAATTCCTCTCTAGTTGGGCGCAAAACTATGTAGCTAGAAATTCACTTTATTTTAGGCATTCCGGGTCAGCTGGAATTAGCCCAATCAATTATTGGGTTTTGCTAGTTTAGGTGTGAGGAGCCTATAACTAATTTTATAGAATTTTAAAGGAAATATTAGGTTAGAATCATGCATTCTTATTGTAGGGCATATTGTTGGTTCTAGTTTGCATTACATTGTGGGTTTGATTTTGGCTTGGAGTTAAGCCAAACCATTTGTCGGTTTTTATGGATTTGGTATGAGAGCTCAAGGTTAAATTTTCATAATTTTTTGAGCAGTGAGGGGAGAAATTCTAATTCTTCTCCAATAGTAGCAAAAAGAACAAGAATTTTTTTTGCACATTTTGTGGGCTTTCAAGGTCAATTGGAATTAGCCCAAGATTTTCTTGGGTTTACTAGATTTTGGAATTAGCCAATTCTGGGTTTAGTAGATTTTGGTGAGAGAAACCTCTAGTTAATTTTGCAAAAAATTTGGAGCAAATTTGAGGGCATAAATCACAATTCACCTCCAATAGTAGCTTTAGTAGAATTTCTAGATAGTAATTCATAGGTGCAACTTATTGATTTCCAATTCTATTTCAGAGGCCTAATTTATTAGTAGAATTTCTAGATAGTAATTCATAGGTGCAACTTATCGATTTCCAATTCTATTTTAGATGCTTAATTTATTATTGCAACAAATCTTCTCTGGCCATCACTGCAGCGATTTCTATTGAGAGCTTTTTGTGTAATTTCTCCAGTAAATAAATAAAGTTGCTTAATCCTCCATTTATTGTGTTATTTGTAATTGTGACATTTCTAGGTTTGTTTGGAAATGCTATTTTATTTTTGCCACAATTTCATGGTTATTGTTCTCGAATTTCTTGGAAAAATTTATGGTAGAAATTTTTAAGCAATTTCCCGAGAAAGTTAGAAATAATTATAAATTAAGATATTAAATATTTTAGTTTTATATTATGTTTTGTAATGTGAAAATATAACCAAAATATTTGGTTTTATTTTTTGAGTTTCTATATAATGAATAGATGGATAAATTCCCCTGAAAAAGAAGCATTACATGGATGGACATATATTCTAATTTTGAAGTCATTTGAGGCAATAATTTACAAAGCATTCATTATATTGGATTATGTATTATTATGAATTATAAGAAGGTTAATGAGTCTTTTTTAATTTACAAAATATAACAATACATTTTTTTTGGCTGCGATATATTTAGTTTATGTAGTTATATTTAAAAAATATTAATTTTGTCGATCAAATAAGATATTTCGTAACATTATATATTTGTTCATATAATTGTAAGTATTTTAATTATGTAAGTGAGCATGTGAAGTTTAAATAAAATAATTAAGAAGAAATGATATCTAAAATTTACTTTTCAAAAGAAAGATATCTAAAATTTACTTAATTAAATAATATAATAAAAGTTATGAATTTCTAAAAGAATAAGAAAGCTTATAATTTTTATTATAATTTTTACTTATTCCTAATTTACTTAAATGTAAAGTATAGTTTCAAATACAATTATTTCTAACATTGATATAAGTAAAATAAAATTATAATTTGATAAATTGAAAATATACTTTAAAAAAATTAGTTTTTTTATTTTCTCCTTAAAAATATTTACCCTGAAATTGATATCATCATGAATATTGTTGGTTATTTTAAAATTAATTTTAATAATAAATTTTAAATATAATGTTAATGCAATTTAAAGGCTATCAAGTTCAAAGGAAAATGTTATTGTTTATATTAAATTTTCAGTTCAAAATCCCTAAATACATTGTTAATAAAATTTAAAGATATAGAGACTTCTTACTAAATGAGATTTAATAATGGAAATTTGGGCCGGATTATAGTAAAATTTGATTTTTTTTGAAAATCTAAATTATAACTGTCAAATTTTAAGATTTTGGGTTTCTAAAAATCTTTAATAGCGCTGAATCTATTTCCACTATTAAAAAAAACTAGCTAAGCACAACAACAATTAGATTTTTTGAAAAAAAAAAAAATAATTCAATCTAGCCCAAAAAAATACCATCCAAACAAATTTGTGAGGTTGGTAGAAGTTTGTGAGGAAAGAACTCGCTTTCACACTTTAATGGATTCGGAAATTTTTCCTTGTTCGGATTTTTTTCCTTGTTTATTTGTGGTTACAGGTTTTCAAATTATAAAAGATGATTTATTTTAAAAGTTGCTCACACATATCACAATTTTAAGTGTTAAATATTTCAGATAATGAAAGACAATAATTACTAAAGTAATTTAGCTATTGAATTAAGACAAATTGTAAACTCTTCAACTTGATATAAACGATAAAATAAATAACCTATAATTTGACAGTTCCTGTCAAAGTTACAGGAAATTAGGTTCTTTGAAAATGATACGTAAAAGACTTTTTATACACATAACGCCGAACGCATTTTCAGAGTTGTAATCAAACAATTGACGCTTTTGTCTTAGTCGACAATATTGGCCATCGTGACGCGCTCCAAAGCTAAAATTGAGGTACCATACAATCGGTCATAATTTCAATATTTTGAATAATTACAAGGAACACATGGTTACACGTCAGTGTTCTGCTTAGCTAGTGGATAGATGTGACTTGGTAAATGGTTTGATTTAATTTGTTAATTAAATTATTGGATTTTAGAATGAACATTTTCCACAATTAAGTATATATTGATTATGAAGGTTTTGGAGTGTTATGTAAAAATGTTGATATGAATTAGGCAAGAGTATTATACTAGATATATATGGACTATGTGATTATTATAAATAAATGTAATATATGGAGAATATGATTATTATAAATAAATGTAATTATTGATAAAATTTAATTTATAAATAATTAATATTAATAAATAAATAAAAAATTAAAAAATATATAAAATAAGTGAATTTATAATAAATAATTAATATTAATAAATAAATAAAAATTTAAAAATAAATAAACTAAGTCAAATTAGAATTATTCAAAATTTTTAAAAGAAATAGAATGAAATTGATACAATTAAAATAGTTACCTATCAAATTGAATCAAAATATTAGTATACATTAATAAATAATTTCATTAATGAATAAAATTAAACATTAAAAATTAAAGTATAATTAAAGAGTTAATGCATTGGATAATTAAATTATTAAAGTTAAAGAAAGAGAAGTATTAATAATAGAAAACCAGGTAGGAAATAATTCAAAAGTGCCCCTAAATATGGGTGATGTATTGATTATAAGAGTAAGATATTTCAACAATTTCATATAGCGTTCAACAAATTTTATGATCAATAAATTAATGTATTTAACAATTTTTATTCCTCCACTGGAAGAACTTTACAATCCAATATGACTTTACAACCCAATATGAAGTAGTAGTTGTCACTTACGTTTCATTTAAAAAAAAAAATACTATTTATATTAACAAAATAAAATATAGTAATAATAAAAAAAAAAAATCAAAATAGGTCATACTAAAATATTTGAATTTCCACTTTAATTTTATGTTAGGAAAGATTAAGTATTTAAAAAAATTAATAATATATTTTTTTAGTATAAGATAGTTAAAATATGACATGTGAAAATAATAATATTATTAATATTATATGATGTGTAATTTATTCCATATTCAATTAACATGTAGTATTTAAAAAAAAAATATTAATTAACAAAAATATTATTTTTTATAAATAAAATATTATTTCAATATTTCAATGTCTACATTAAATAATACAATTTTATATAATTTCATTTATAGTTAAAAAATTAAATTAAATTAAAAAAAATCATATAATTTCATTTTACATTCTGAAGTAGATGTGCAATTTATTTCATTCATAATTTATAGTCGATCTATAATATTTAAAAATTATTGATAACAAAAATAATTAGTGTGCATCATAAATCAAATATTTCAATGTGCATGAGTAAAAGATTTTAACATTATATATACTGATAGATTGAAGGAATCTACTAATAGATTAAAAAGTCGTTATATATATATATAGTATGATATATATATATATATAATAATAAATATATAATATAAGGATTTTTAAGTTTATCGTTTGTTTCTGTTTCTATTAGTAGATTTTTTCAATTCAAGGTATCCGAGAGATTTGTAATTCCTTAAATGTTTAACATAAAGTTAGAAAATAAAATTTAAAGAAATATTAATAAAGAAATAATTCAATGTGAGTCTATATAGATGAACATGTAACATCTTAAAAAATATTATTAACAAAAACAATTCTATAGAGAGAGATTTTCTAATAGTTAAAACATTTTATTAGTACTTTTGTGGCATCCAAATATAAAACGAGTCTAGAGGAATCAATCTTTTGGTTTGCAACTTGAGATATTGGATCTCTCTCAATGCTGGGTAGATTTAGAGTTAAGATGGATCTATGCTACTAACTATTAACTTAAACATTTAGACTTAGTGAAATTACATAAAATTAAAATTAAAAAATAATTAGACTTATAATTAATTATAATATATAATTAAACCACCATTTTAATTCTCTATAGAGACATAAAAAAGATTTGATTCCTCTTTGCACTTGGTAGATTTGAAGTGACGATAGATCTTGTTGTATGATTTTAAAAGTAATTGTTGTATAATACTATATTTTTATTAAATAAATGTACTTTATTATTTCATTTTATATGGTTCACTTTTATTTGTTATAATTAAATATGGTAAAGTAATGGTAAAGAAGGGTGGATTATGCTTAACATTTATTTGACCATGGATAATCATACTTGTTGAAGGTAAACTAAAGTTGTCTATGGTAGAATATCATTAACTACAGTTAACCATGGTTGACCATATTGCTTCATTGTGGTTGACCATGGTTCACCATGTTGAGCATGGTTAAAAATGGTGGCACATGGTTGACTATAGTTAACCATTGTTGACCATAGTTGGTTGTGCTTGGACATGTTGAACATGTTGATGATGGTTGACCATTTTTCCCATGGTTGAGTATGTTCGATTATGGTTAAATATACTCAAGTATGGTTGACAATTGACATTCTTGACAATGTTTTACCATGTAGACCATGGTTGACCTTCGATTGACCATAGGTGACCACTAACACCATTTTCATAAAAGTGGTTGACATCGACACCATTTCAAATACTCATTGGCATATGAAAGGTGGAAAATGGTGTATATCAGTGTATATCAATCACTTTTACTAATGTGGTTGTATTAGTTAATAGTTGATGTGCGTGGGGAAGATTAGTAGACATGGTTGACAATGGCTGGGTATGTTGAATAATTGTTTACCATATTGACCATACGTGACCATGGTTTGACCATTTTGACCATGTTTGACAATTTTGACCATGGTTGATTATCATTGTTCATGATAACCATGGTTAAGCATGGTTGACCATGGTTCTTGAAGTTGTCAATTTTTAACTATGGTTGACCAAAGATAACAATAGTTAGTCATGGTAGACTAAGGTAGACCATAGTTAACCATGGTTGAATATGGTAGATTAATTCTAATCATGGTTTAGTATCACTAATTAAGGTTTATCATGGTATTTTAGGATCAATCATGGTGGGCGTAGTTAACCATGGATGACTATGGTTGAACATGGTGAGCATAGTGAGCATGGTTGACCATGACCAACTACGGTCAACCGTAATCAACTATGTTCAACCATTGTAAGTGAAAATAGTTGACTATGATTGACTATGGTTGACCATGGATGATCATGGTTTTTTGTTGTTAACCATGGTTAACTAAGATTAAATATGGTAACTATTGTTGATAGAATATTATTGGTTTTTCATGGTTGATTAACATTTAACATGGTTGACTGTCATTAACCAATGTGATCTCTAGTTTACTAGGTTACTTAAGGTAGACAATGATTGGCTATGGTTGACCTTTGTTGACCATGGTTTAGTTGTGTTGAACATGGTATACCATGGTTGATCATGATTTCTATGATTGACTATTGTTGACCAAATATGATCATGGTTAACCTTGTAGATGATGGTAGATCTTGGTTGGCTAAGGTTAATCATCACTAATCATGGTTAATCACGGTTGATATGATTGAAAATGTTAAACCATGTTGACCATGTTAATGATGTTGATCGTGTTGAACATGGTTTAACCTTGATTACCATGATTGACCATGATGACCAATTAACCATGTTATCTATGGGTAACTATGGGTGACCATGGTTGACCATGTTTTCTATGGTGAACTATGTGTGATTGTGGATGTCCTTTTCTGAAAATGTTGTCCACGGTTCACCATACTTATCCATGCTCAACCAATTAAATATGGTCGACTATAGTTGACCATGATTGAGTATGCTGACCATGTTCAACCACATTGTATTTTCTAGACCATGATTGACCATGTTGGTTATATATCACTGTGTTTGACCATCGTTGGCTATGTTTGCCTATAGCTAGTGATGGAAAGATATAGTTTCCAATAATTTGCCATATTTGAAAATGTTTCACCATAATGGAGAATAGTTTTTATGGCTAACTATAATTAAATATGGTTAAATATGATCACACCTAATTGATTGATTATGATTTATTATAGCTGATTTTGGTTCAATAACTTCTCCATTTCACTCTAATTTCTAATTTCAAAGATTCCAAACATTTATAATTTCCCATTTCGGCTTGTGAAAATCAATTATCTTTCGCATATTTCAATGCAAGAACATATCTGACAAGTGGAACCCTCTGGTATATAATGGGTAACATATTAAATTTTTTTGGAGTGGAATATGGAAAACGTTGTGATATAGATTACATAACGGATTAACAATTGAAATGAAATTAAATGCCACTTGCTCGCGTTCTTCTTAAAAAAAAACTCCTTTCTACCGAACAATTTTTCTCTCCCTAATTAAATTCCATCTGATCTCTCTTTTCATAAAAAAAAAACACGTCTTTCTAATTAATAATTTTTCTCTCCCGCAGATGTAATCTTATGAAATATTGGTTGATCTAAATTGTAGCCATCATTGCTTTGTTAATTTTACTAACGAGTATAAATGTCAATCTACTGAAAATACTTAATTCTATGGTTCAAGAAACTCTTAATAATTTAGTGTTGCATTTAAAATATTCTATGGTTCAAGAAACTCTTAATAATTTATTGTTGCATTTAATAATTTATTGTTGCATTTAAAATTAATTTATAGTTAATATATTTTATTTATAAAGTTGATCTACATGGTAGCCATCATTGTTTTGTTAATTTTTCTAATGAGTATAAATGTCGATATCATTGAAATACTTAATGTTATGGATCAAGAAACTCTTAATAATTTATTGTTGCATTTAAAATTAATTTATAATTCATATATTATATTTTTAAAGTTCAAACATTTTTTCCCTCAAAATCAAAGTAACCTTGAGGAAAATATATAATGTTTTAAACAATCAAACGCTTTTTTTTGTTAGGATTATGAAACACCGACAGAAGTAGTGGTGTCTAAAGCTATTATTTTTAACATCTCACAAGAAATGAGGAAAAATGAACATGAATTCTTTTCACTTTTAAATAGTCTACATAAACCATGGGTTCTCATAAACCTGAAGCTCAAAAATTGTCGATAACTTGACTGAGTCAAGTTTACCCTAAACAATCTAATCATTCATCAACCGTCGCACCTAACTTGGTCCCAATCATTCATCAACCGTCGCACCTAACTTGGTCCCAATCATTCATCAACCATCTCACCTAAGATCTCACATTTCCCCACTCAAGCTAGAATACAAATACACCTACCACCTTTGTACCTATCCAGGCGGTCTATTCGATAACTTGATGACTGGATCTGCCACTACACAACATGTTTTCCAAACCAAAGTCTTAAGGCCTTACAACAATCACACGTTCATGTGCAACATGTATCAGTGAACAATAAGTCTTACAACCACTTTCCTATGGCAAAATTTCACAACTTGGACCAAAAAACCTTAGGGTGTTCACCCACCACTGGAATGATCCTACACCCTACTATGACTCTTATCAAACACTAGCTCCTTCAATATAATTAAACATCACTGGATCCATCTCCATTTTTTCGTCCATACGATGACTCTCTCTACATTTCTAGCTTTGTTGATTCATATCTTGACCTATCATTTCTCACTACTTTATCTCTCTCTCCCCTTATATCTTCAACCCATGCTATTCATCTGCATCCTCATTATCATTGTGTGTCCTATTCTTGATATTTCCATAATGCTTGATTTCCTCTTTTTGTTTCTACTAGACCTACCACAAGTAATGTCCTTTCTGGTGTCACCATCATCATATGACTCAAAATAACCACTTCCAATATTAAGGGGAGAATATTTCCTGCCAATTTCATCCTAGGGTGAACTAGAAGTGATTTTCCATATGCAAGTCTTCAATTTATTCATAAACCTCTATTGTTTCAACCTTCGATATATCACGAAATCATTTACCTTCAAATCTGCATCCTCATCATCATCTTGGGCAATTGTTAGGATCACGAAATATCGACACAAGTTGTGGTGTCTAATGACAACATTGTTGGGATCCCACTGGCCACAAGGACAAACTAACATAGATAATTTATGCCTTTAAATAGGCTACACTAGAGAGAAATACTATGGAAAAATCCATAAGTTCTCATAATCTTGAAGCTCAAAAACCGCCAATAACTTGATCGAATCAAATTTACCTAAACCACCTTAACTTTTTAATATATAATTTTCCATTAATATAAAGAATACTTTATATTTATTAACCTCCTGTATAACCAAAAATATTATACATACTCTATAATTTTATTTCACATTAATTATAACCATAAATATGATGCAACCATAAATATGATACATGATCTCTGAGGTTTGGCCTCAAAGTTTAACAGTTTAGTACTCACTCATGAATATAAATTTAATTACAAATTTATTTATAACAGAATTGTATATCATAATCTTAATGCAAAAGCCGCTTTAAAAATTTATAGATTCGTGAATATTAAATTTAATTAATAATCATTTAATAACAATTTGAATTTTTTTTTAACTATTCATAAAAGACATTATTTTATCAAAATAATGTTTTTATAAATTTAAATTATTAATATAATTTAACTTTTATTTAAAGTATATTTTATTTATTTTAATTTATAATATATTTAGTTAATTTTATAATTAAATATATAATATTAGATATAATTTATATTTATTTTTAATGATATTTTTATTTTTATTTAAAGTGTCACGTATAAAATTTAAATGATTTAATAGTTAAAAATATTACTAATATAAATTTAAATATGTAACTTTGAAATTAGTTTATTAATTTTTTTGTTGAAGTAAGAGTCGGTCTTTCTATTCAAATATATTTAAAAACAAATTACATAAAGTACAACTAACCCAAAGGAGATGTGGGCCAGAGAGTTAATGAGCCACACAACGCCTTGGGCGGTGAGCCAAAGGCTCAAAATCCGGGCCCAGGGCCCACAAAACATAACTATGAGACCTTCAAAATACAATCAATCACTGAGATCGTTTGATCCGCCTTCAGAGATCTGATGGACGAGGCTCTATATCAAAATGAAAACATGAAAATTCTTAATTCTTGAATCAGACCCGATGGGGAAATAGAGACCGCCATATAATGATTTCAGGTCTGCCTAGGGAGATAACCCTCGAGGATGTAGACCACCAGAAATCCAACAATCCCAATCTTGAAGAGAAACAAGCACGGAAGGTAACACCGCACCCAGACCCAAAGTCCAATAAAGCCATCATTTGATTTAAGTTCAAGTCCAACAGGCATGGTACCCCCTTGCAAGTTGCTATGCGAAATCCCTAGGATTGCATCAAATCGGCCTAACTACTAGCACATTAACCAAACGCCCACCAAAGCTAATTCAAAGGTGATCTTCTTTAGAAAATTTTGTTATCATAAAAAGACTTTTCATTTAAATTGACTCCCACCCAAAAAATTTTGGTATGAAGGGTTCAGGGTACATGTTCCTACCCACAGACCAGATATCCATGCATTTCTTCACCATAAAAGATCAAAATACCCCTGTTTCCTTTAGTCTACATCCTTCTAGTTTACCCTGCTTTGATAGAGCCTCATGTCCGCGCTCACCTGACTGAGACACTCTTCCCTCAATCTGCCTTGGGGGGTCTCTGTCCAATCATAAATTTTATTGCTCTTAGCATAGAGAACACCTTCATTAGCTAAAATGTCTGCTACATTGTTGGTTGTTCGGCACGCATGTGTAAAACTAAGGTTTCTCATGTTTTGTAGGTGGGATTGAATCCGTTGATACAGTTACAGAAGCTGCAAATGTCTCAAGACTCTATCTGGAGCAAAGCCATGGCAAATTTTCTTGACCGAATTAATAATCAATTCGGAATCAGCTTCAATTATGGTATTATGGAGATTTGAGTCCCTCAATATTTCTAGACATTTCTCAAGGGCCATAAGCTTTGCCATATTGTTAGTGGATTTTCCCAAATGGCTATGAAAGATGGTTTTTTTGAAACCCTTTTCATCTCTTATTACTCCTCCATACCCCGCCATACCAGGGTTTCCTTTTTAGGCCCCATCTTTATTGCATTTCAAAAATCCCTTGAGGGGGTTGCCAGAAGTCCTTATCAGTTATTATATGACTTACATTCCTTTTTTTGCCCCGTGGGACAAGCCCCTAAAGACCCAAATGCAGTAGAATCTGCACATCCGAATATTTTGGTTTGTCTTCAGGGGGAATCTTAATGAGGGTCCCTACTGTCTCATTGAGCTATCTTAAAATTTGAGCCATGATTTTTTGGGGAGAACCTTTCCTGTTCTTGAATATTCTGTTATTGCGTTCTTTCTAGACATCCTAGAGTAGAAAGCCCGGAACTAAAGCCCAAGCATAGTTGATTATTTCATTATCAGAGAAATTTTTCCTCCACTTCTTCATAGTACTGGTAATGCTGCCCATGTCCCTGTCTCTTTGTCCAAATATAGAAGCTACCCAGTTCTACAAGGTGGATGTGAATGGGTAGATGTTTGAGTAGGTGATCTATAGTTTCTTCTTGTAATTCATAGCTGGCATCTAGATGGGTCGGATACCCCTCTTTTCCTAAGGCTTTCCTAGGTTAGAATTTTTTTATGCTGCACTAACAACATGAACAGTTTGATTTTCATCTAGCTTTGGTTCTGCCATAGCTCCTTCCATACCTAATTAGGGTTGGGATAGTCAAGTCCAAGGGTTATGTTCTTGGCCTCTTTGAGGTTAAAGTTGCCTTCATTGTGTTTGCTGCATATCAGCTGGTCTGAATCAGCTGATGCCAAAATCTTTGTCTGATCCAAGACGGCTGTTAAAGTTTCTGCCTGTGCCTTCAACAAAGAGTCATGGCTGTATACCAAATTCTTCCATACTCTCCATTTTCCCTTGCTTCTTTCCTTATCCCAGAAGTCATTTACCTTGAGTAACCCTTTGTTGTCAGTATCATTCTTGATATTGGTGAATTCTTCTCTTAACAATTTAGGTTCCTGTTGCCAATTATCTTCCCAAAACCAAGCAAGGTTTCCAGCTCTTATTTCCCAGAAATTGTGTTTCTGAACAATGGCTCTATTCTCCCAAGATTTGTTCCAAATGTGGGAGCCTTTGATGAGCCCAAACATTCTAATGTGATCCCTTTCTTGCCAATTGTTTGCATATTTCTGTTTCAAAAGTTTGGCCCAAGGTGAAGCTGCATCTTTTAGCCATCTCCACCATAGTTTTTCCCCCAAAACTTTGTTAAGTATTTCAGGGTCATTGAGTCCCAAACCTCCATGTGTCTTAGGTTTACAGATCTTTTCTCAAACTACCAAAGCCCATTTTTTTTTCTCTGCCCCTTTGCCCCAAAGAAAATCTCTTTGGATATTTTTGCATTATTGCATAACTCCTTTAGGAGTTGGAAGGGCTAAAAACATAAAGATAGGAACTGTTTGAAGGAAAGATTTTGTGAGCACTAGTTGTCCTGCTAAATTCAAAGACCTATTTGTCCATTTCCAGATTTTGTCCTGGAGCTTTTTGGTCATAGGCTCCCAAACTTCCTTGTTTAGATGTTTTTCTATCAGAGGTACTCCCAAATATTTGGAGGGTAGCATATCTCTCTGAAGGACTAGAATTCTAGAAATATGTCTCTCAATAGCAATGTCAATATTAGAAAAGAAGATCTTTGATTTGGAAAGGCTTACCTCTGTACCCGCAGCCTTTGCAATGCTTTTCACGATTTGTTTATATGCTAGAGCTTCCTTGACTGTGGGAGTACCCTGCAACATGGTATCATCCACAAATTGTTGATGGGTCAAAGCCTTTCCATTCATGGTAAGTTTGAGACCCTAGATTTGGCCTTCTGCTTTGGCAAATTTGAGAGCATTTCCAAGCCCTTCCATCATGAGAATAAAGAGGAAGGGTGAGAGTGGATCTCCTTGTCTGAGACCTCTCGAAGGTTTGAAGGTTGTGGATGGTGAACCATTTAACAGGATTGAAAACCTGGAGGTAGTTACAAGGGCCATTACCCATCTTGTCTAGTTATGGTCGAATCCATAGGCTATTAGAACATCCCTGATGTAAGCCCAACTTAGCTTATCATAAGCCTTTTCTAGTTCAAGTTGTATAATCATTCCTGCCTGCCTATTCTTCTTAAGTGAGTGAACCACCTCGTGAGCTTGAATGATATTATTGAGAATTTGTTGCCTTCCACATATCCAATATGCTCCTCAGACACGAGAGTTGGAAGAAGGGGCTTAAGCCTGTTGGCAATTATTTTGGAAATAATTTTGTACACTACGTTGCATAATGCTATTGGTGTAAATCTGTCTGGTGTCATAGCATTAACCTGTTTGGAATGAAGGATATGAAAGAGGTATTGAGTGCCTTCAAAACAATTTTGTTTTTCCTTGATTCCTCCACCACATCAATGATATCGTACTTGACTATTCCTAACATGCTTTAAAGAAGTCAACATTGAAGCCATCTGGACCTAGTGCTTTTCATTTTTGCATCTCTTTGATGACTCTGCTGACCTTCTCTTCATTCACTGGTTTGTTTAGATTATAATTGTCTTCTCTTGTCGCAAGCTTAGGAATGTGCTTTGTAAATTCCTTGATGAATTGAGATCTATCTAAAAGGGATTCCTCAGCTATGCCTTGGAAATATTGAACTAGAACAACTTCTATTTCTTTGTGGGTATTGAGTTGTTTTCCTTGAGAATCTTTGATTTGTGAAATCCTATTATCAGACCCGTGACCCATGGTCGATTTGTGAAAAAACTGAGTATTCCTTTCTCCTTTTAACCATATTACCCTTGATTTCTGTTTCCAGAATATCTCCTCTTGCTTGCATAATCCTTCCCACTCTTGTTGTTGATGGTCAACTTGTTCCTTTCTCTCCTTGTTGAAGCCATTTGTGATGAGGATCTGATTAATTTCTTGTAGCTTTCATTCAACTATTTTTTTGGCTTCAAAAATGTTGCCAAACTCATTCTTATTCTAATATTTAAGCTTGAGTTTGATGTGTTTCAATCTTTTATGCAGGAGGAACATTTTAATTCCCTGAACTTGAACATCCTCTATCTACCATTTTTAAATATTGCTGATAAAGTTAGGATGGGTAAGCCAAATGTTTTCAAATCTGAAAGGTTTGTTTCTTGGAATTCCTATAAAGGATGCTTCAAGTTGAATAGGCCAGTGATTCGAGCCACCAAAAGGGAGTATCATAGCTGACAAGTCAAGGCCTATTAGGATGAGGTCCTCCGAGATAATAAATCTATCTAGTTTTGAGGCCACTTGAGACTCTCCTCTCCTTTTATTATTCCAGGAGAGGATACCATTACTTGTCTCTGTATCTACTAGCCTCATGTTGTTTATGAAATTCTGAAATGCTATGGAATCTCTTCCTAGTGATCTGGTTCCACCTTTTTTTTTTGACAGGGACCTGATCATGTTAAAGTCCCCTCCCAGAATCCAAGGGATATTCGAATGCCTGTTCCTTAATTCCTCTAGTGAGGTAAGAAGCTGGATTTTGTCATCAGGCTTTTCTAGACCATAAACATTTGTAATCAAATAAATTTTCTTGTCCACCAAAGGTTGGATGACCACTAATAGATAGTTCCTGGATGCTTCAGCATCTAGGATTCCTAGCTTCTAAGGGTTCCAAAGTGTGAGAATTCCTCCTGCTACTTTATCTACTTTAATTTCTAGATATTCATATTTAATCAGCCATTTGTTGTGTATTTCTCTTATTTTTTCTATTGAAGATTTTGTTTCTTGAATAAATATCATATCTAGTTTTTCTACCTTCATTCTATTGCTGAGATTTCTTTATTTCCTTTTGCTTCCTAGACCCCTAATATTCCATATTGTAAGCTTCATTAAGAAAGATTTGTAAAGGAGTAACTAATTAGGTCTTTCATCTTACCAGAGTTGATCATGAGTTTTCCACATTAAATCAACACCTCATTCTGTTTTTTCCTTCCTCTTTTACTTAAAGGGCAGTCTCTGAAGAGGTGCCCATGTTCATGGCATTTGTGACATCTGAAGGGTACATGCTCATAGTCCACCGCTTGTACCCATTCTTCATCATCCGACAAAGCCCCAGAAAGGTTCATTTCCAAGCATATTCTGGCAAAGGAGGTATATTTTCCTCGTAGAGTGGCTTTTGATATTCTTAAAAAATGCCCTAGTTTATTACCTATGGCTTTTAGTGATTTTGGTAGCCAGTAATCTAGAGGTAGGGAATATAGTCTTACCCACACCAACATCGATGTTAATGTTTCTCGCTTTGGAACAAAGTTCATTACCCTCATATAAAGGCCTATAGTTGCATAGAAGTAAGGAACTCCTTCAAACACCTTGTCTTTGTCCACTAGGTTTGAAAACACAACTATGAAGAAACCCTTGGATCCAAGGTGTAGCTCTATTTCTCCCTTAGGTTTCGAATGGTTCTTTATCAATGCGTGTAGTGCCTTCTCTGTTGGCCAAAACCCCATGAATTTACATATCACTTCATAGGTTGCCATATGTTCTCTGTGCGCATGTAGTGTTGGAGCACTTAGCACCACACGGGGTGTGATGGATGCCTTAGGTTTACATGGTCCTATCCTATTGCTGGGGTCAGCCTTCTGACTATCTACTCCTGTACGCTTCTCTCTTCTGACTTCCTCCTGCATTTCTGCCTGCCTCTTTGCTTTGTTGTTTTCTTGTTTTCCTCTGTCTGTACCCCCTGCTTCCGCTTCCATGGGCTTCTTGAAGTGGTTTGATACAACATGAAATTAGTTCATTATTAATTTATAAGATTATTTATTAATTTAATAAGTAAATGACATAATTCAAATTAAAAGGGGTAAAGTATATATATTTTTATAATTTTTATTGATCAAATATTTGTCTCAAACACTACTTAATGTGTAACTTAATTATGGTTTTATTATTATTATTATTACTAGTGCAGCCACATAAATTAAATGGGTCTTAAATGTCCATAGGCATCAAAAAATTTACTTTATGATACATCTACCATTGCTAATATTAAAAAAAATAACTAAATTATAACTTTATTTTAAATTATTTTTAGTATTATGGTTAGTTATAATATTTTTTATAAATGAGTTAAACATATATGTTTAAAAAATATGGAACAAGATATTTAAACATGAAGATTCATCCCCACTTTACCATGGGTATTCTTAACATATAATAGGATTCGTTACAATATCATGACTTACTAATACCACATGCCCAAAAATCATCACTCGTATTCATATAACACATGTTCATGTGCATTTTTTATTAATCAATTTAATTAAAATGGTATAAAATGCATAACTACTTTTAAGATAAGTATCAACTTTTTATTTATAGATACTACTAAGAATATTATAAAATATTCTTTGGAGATTAAATCCCTACCATCCACCTAAAAATTATTAATAATTAAATTAAAATTATGGAATTCCTATTCCAAAATAAATATTCTTATCCACATAATTATAATAAAAATGTGTTTAATATTATTGATTTTTATTTGTGTCATAATTACAATTGTGTGTCTATTTTGGAATAAGGCCTCGTAATTTTAATTTAACTAGTGCACCCATAGAGATTAAATTACTAGTAAATGCCTATAACCATCAATCCATAATCACCATGAAAATACTTACTAACACTTACTACATAATACATCTTAGAATATTTAAAATAATAATAATAATAATAATTTATTTTAATTTGTTATCGTTATTATTAAATAATAATAAAATATTAATATATAATTTAAACACATATATTTAAGAAAACATGAAACAAAAACCTTAACGATAGAGATTTACTCTCACTTTATCCTGAAAATTCCTAATCTATTATCACATACCCAATTTAAGGGGCTATTTTTTATTTTTTCTATTTCTACTAATGAATTGGTTGCACAAGGTAAGAAGGGTCAGAATCCACCCCTTGAAGGTTTCATAGTTGGCCTTGTTCTTGTACCGAGTTAAAGCTAAAGTGCATATGTTAGTCTATTTGCATCTATGATAAACCCATAGTCACCTTGGAATGCAAAACTACTATAAAGCAACTATTTTATATTCAAATTAATATTATTACCTTCTGCTATACTTTAGGATGCCACAGTATTCCATAAGGTTCTTTGGTGTGAACGAACCCCTTCACACTTTAATATTTAACACCTTATTGTAGGGTTATATATATGCTAAATAAATGTCATGGCTCCTTTATAATAGGATGGTTGTTTAGAGTTTATTTTCACCATGGAATAGGTGATGTCACTTCTTAAAGTTATTGCGCTCAATACAAAGGTTATGCTAAATCCCTTCTTGGTAGGGTGAACCGATACCAAGGAGAATCATGGATCACTCCTATGCAGGGGTTAAATTTGGCGGGTGCCCTTATCCATCAGTGAAATTTTATTTTATATTTATGGTTTTATTTTTAAACTGCCTATCTCATGACTTTTAATATCTATTTTTATCAGTTTTATTTAAATTTTTCAAATTATATTCACCACAACTTGGCCCTTAATAAATCTAGAGAGTTAAGATGGATTTAGACTAGTTGATAAATAGATAAAATTCAAATCTTACAAAATATGTCTAAACCTTGAACTATTTATTTATTTAAAAAAACTAAATTTAATCAAATTAATGAACTTCTTACCTTTAAATGTAGGAAGAAGAAACACTCTTATTCAGGAAATTAGAGAGAAGATGAGCAGTTTGAATGCTTGGGAATTAGATTCATGAACTTCCATGAACAATGTGGCTTTCGAATTAGATTCATGAACTGCCATGAAAAACATTTACATGCAAAGTCAGGATTTAACCACAACCTGGGATAAGCTAGCGTGCATCCAGAATAGTAAATTTTCTCTTTCTAGTTAAAATTGTTTTGTTGATATATAATTGTAATAGGTGAGTGAGTTAAACAATACAATTGTATTATTTTTAATTGGAGGGCTTCTTTTTGTATAGTGAGCATTGCCCTCGAAAATTTCTAATTCTTCTTAGAATGTGGAAATAACATTTTAGAATCTTGCAAATCATTGTATGGTTTTAGCAACAGTGGCTTTTATTGAAATCCAATAACCATTATTTTGAAGAAAAAAAATGGAAGCTTGGTTGTCAATGGAGCAGTTGTCAAGTGGTGAAATCAAAGCACTTCCAATAATTCTCAAGCCTTGCTTTAGTGCCATGTTAATGGGAACAATAGAGCTAAATACAATAAGAAATCGGGAGAAAACCCTATTGAAGCACTTTCAAAGGAGTTAATTGCCACATCCAAGACTAGGTGAAAATTCTAGTGGCCTTGATGGCCCACAAATGTGGTCTATCTGAAAGGACAAGGCTAAGTTCCAACGTCGCTGAATTTGACAGAATAAAACGGAAGATAAATCCACTTCAATAATAAGGGACTATTTACTAACCAATAAAGGACAATAGAGCTTGGGTAAAGGTATCTCTGTCATATTTGGTTAGTCTATGCTCATTCTTCGTTTTGAAATTGTAACACAAATGTGCATATGCATATATTTCAGGGATTCCTATTCAAAATAAGGCGTCTGTACAAAATGGTTAAGGGCATTTTCAAGGACTCGCAGGCTTTGGCATAAATTTAACAGACGCATCAATGTGAAGCTTCTGCATGAATTAACAGAAAGTGAAGCTTATTCATGAATTTAACAGAATCATCAAAGTGAATATTCAACTAAGATATGTACAAGGAAAAATATAGTTCAAACTGGGGGAAGACCATAAATTCCAGTGTACCTTTGAAAAAATAGGTCCCAGGGGTGCAATTTCCTCTGGTATACATCATTTTTCTGAACCATGACCTTGAAATACCCTTGTAAACATTGATTTCAACTTTGAAGAAGAATCATAAACAATGAACATTGATTTGCTCAGTAGCAAGTGCGTCGAATTCGAGACTTTTCCCCCGATATGGGTTCTTAATTTAACTCGCCGACCACTTGAACAACATAAGTTTGTGTGCAATTAGATGTTGAGACCCCAAATAGAATTGCTGAAAGACAAGGAAGGATGTCAAAATCCAAAGGATCTCTTTGTTCCTGTTATTTTGCCAAGTTGCAGAAGAGAGTATTATATAGATAAATCTTTAAATAGGTAAAAACTGGCTTATATTATAAACTAGAGGATAAATGAATGGATGAACCAACCTGTGTAGATTGGTGATTAAGGGGAATAGAGGAGATGGTTACAAACCATCAAGCCTGAGTAGTTGTGTGGACTTGGCACTTGCCATTTTTTTTTCTTTTATAGACTCTGCAATATCATGTATTCCTTTTAGGAAACTGTGAAAGCTCCAGGCTCCAGCATTGTGATGGGCATTGGGCATCGACTGCATAATCTTGCCAAATGTGAGATTATGATAAAATTGGGATGAAATTCAAAGGAGATCGATGTTAGATCAAAAACGTATGGAAAAAAATTTATACACAATATACTCATAATTCTTATAAATACTTAACTCCATAATCAATGCTTTACCATTGAATGCCAAATTGCCAATGTTGTCTCAATTAATGCGTTAAATATTTAACTGGTGAGCTTCGTCATTTTAACTATGTTCCTTAATGATTATTAAATCTAAATCTACTACCGAGACAAGATGGATATGGACTATGTAGTCCTGCTGCATTGATAGTTATCATAAATTCATATAATTGTTATAGTCACGAGTCCGACTTAGGTACACTATTAGGTAGGTACTTATTACTATTAACCTCAATAAAATTTAAACACGTAAGTTATATATATATAAATTGAAACTTGTAATTTTTTTATACACTGTCATTATGACAATTTTAGAAATTATTGGCAAGTTAATAATAACATGTATATTTTGAAATAGCCAGTGTTTGATGGCTAAAAAGGGTCAAAATGTGCATATGGCCGTCAATTTAACCTCTGCTCCTATGTTATCACTAGCCTCATGTACCATGCTTTTTCAAAGAGTCAAATGGCGCGTGTGGTCTTTGAATGGTGGCACAATCACCGGTGAACATGTATACCCCGTCCATGTGAAGCTCAACTGGGTTTGTCAGTCCTTTCTGCATGAATGGTGGGATGAGGTTCTTGTAGATCAATAGTGGAGATCACTCTACAGTAAACCTAACCCTAACTCCATACTAATTTTTCGTTTCATTCATCATTCTTGCATTTGGTTGGGTCAATTCACCTGTGTATGGTTTGGTCTAGTCACCTATAGTCATGGCACACATTTTTGGAGATTGGGAGCTGGACTAAGGCCCGAGCTGTGGCCAGGATTCATCCCCATGACTTCTAGTTATGTTTATGCTCAAGCTAGCATTCCTTAAAAGGAAAATTTGTATTGCATAGGCCATTCCTTTTCTTTGTTCTGGTTATAAAATTATAGTGAAGCATTTTTACTTACTGAGTTGTTCTTGTTATAAAATTCCATACAAGAGTTTTTATTTGATGTGGACTTGACTGTCACCTACTAAGGATTTCCATAGTTACATGTTTGA
>APFE031026491.1:0-16789 GCA_000404065.3 Pinus taeda
CACGAACCTGCGGTAGAAGTTGGCAAGACCTAGAAAGCTGCGGAGCTCTGTCAGAGTGGTTGGAGATGGCCAATACCGAATGACTTGGATCTTGGCTGGATCCACATGCACCCCCTGTTCATCAATAATGTATCCCAGATATGGAACCTGGGTCATGCCAAAAGTGCATTTCTCCAAATTGGCACATAGCTTGTGTTGCCGCAGTGTTTGGAGAACCTGTCGGATGTGGTGGAGGTGCTCTTCCCAACTCTGGCTGAAGATCAGAATGTCATCCAAGTATACTACTACAAAGGATTTGGTGAATGGCCGCAAGATGTCATCCATTAGCCTCATAAAGGTTGCAGGAGCATTCGTCAATCCGAAAGGCATGACCAACCATTCGAAGAGGCCCTCCTTGGATTTGAAGGCAGTCTTCCACACATCTGAGGGCTCGATCGGCACCTGGTGATATCCTGACTTCAGATCGATCTTTTTGAAATATTTCGCCCCCTTTAGCTGGTCTAGGAGGTCATCAATCCGCGGGATCGGGTATCTATTACGGACAGTGATCTTGTTCAGCGCCCGATAGTCAATACAGAGTCTCCACGTACCATCCTTCTTCTGTACCAACACTATTGGGCTCCCACAGGGCGAAGAAATCGGACGGATGTGACCTTTCTCCAGGAGCTCCTGAATCTGCCTCCTGATTTCATTGTTCTCCAGAACGGATCGCCGATAAATTGGTCCATTGGGTAGCGGCGCACCTGGGGTCAGATCGATGGAGTGCTTGACTTGACAGTGCAGAGGAACCCCTGCCGGGGAGTTGAAGATGTCTTCGTACTCCTCAACAATCTTGTCCATCTGTAGCTGCCGTGCAGAGGGACCCCGTTTAGAGGCCGCGGCCACTGTCTTCTTCTTTCCTTGAGGGCATATCATCAGGAAAACAAATTTCCTGGTTTTAGAAATGATCTTACTGCATTGTTTTGCAGTAATCAGAGAGAGGGCGGCAGGTGGTGCCACTTCTGGTATCCTGAACAACTTATTTCCCAATGTAATAATAACAGCACGGGGCCTTGATTCATACACAACATGTCGCTTCCACAAGTATGGTTGTCCTAGTAATACATCACAAACTTCAAGGGGAGCAATGTCACACAATACCTCATCCGTGAAGGGCTTGATGTTGTATGGAAGGCGACACTGCTGGCTCACGCGAAGATCTCGTCCTTGGTGAAGCCACCCAATGGTGTATGGTTGTGGATGTGCTGTGGTCGGTAAGCCCAACCGCTTCACGACCTCTGCCGAATTGAGGTTCTTTTGACTCCCGCTATCAACAATGAACTGTATCGGGGAGCCCTTTACCCACATCTGGGAGTGGAAGAGACGCTCCTCCTCCTCTGGATCTTCGGGTTCATTTTTCTGGATCTTTGCGGTAGCAATAGTGGCGCTAGGGTCCACATCAATGATCTGCTTCCCTTTTTCATACCCCTTATCGGGTTCTGACTCAGAGTCGGAACATGCATTTGATTTTGAAACCTTTAGCTCAGCCACCAGTGACTGCTTGGCCCGACACTCACTTATGTTGTGAGTGGAGCTCTTATGGAACTAGCACCATTTTCTAGTGTCCTTTCTCGGCTTCGCGGCACTGTTCTTTGCTTGCAGCTTCGGCTGGTTGTCTTGGGTTGTCCCGCCTTGGCTTTGTCCTTTGTTCTGTGGTTTAGGGGCACCTTTCCCCTACTTTGGATTCGCAGATCCAGAATCTCGCTTCTTTTGTTTCAACTTCTGTTCGACCTTGACGGCATATCGGTATGCTGCGCCGAGCGAGGGGATGTTTAGGAATTGTATTTCTTCCTAGATGTACTTGTGCAGGCAGCCACGGTATTTGAGTATCAAATGTTGCTCTGAATCCTTGATACCCAACTTTGTGCAAAGGGTATGGAAAAGATTGGTGAACTCCGGCACGTCTTGGTCCCTTCCCTGCCGCAGCATGGTCCACTTTATGTATTCATCCTCATAGCTCCCGACAGGGTAGTACGGCTCCTTGATGGCCACCCGGAACGAGTCCCAGGTGGGTGCGGCTGAAAATAGTGAGCCAGTACTTTCATTCTTCTGCTCAGAGTAGGTTTCCCACCAGTCCTTTACGTGGGGGGCTGCTTTGAGAAGAGCGAAAGCAATCTTTTCTCGACTCGAAAATTCATGAACAGAAAAATAACCCTCTAGCAGATTTAACCATTTATCTATGGCATCGGCATCTATCTGACCCTTGAATATGGGGATTTCAAAATTAACTTGTACCTTAAAGGGTGTGGCGTTTCTAGAGAAGCTGCTGGAAGCCGATGCGCCGCTTCTTGGTAGCCGCTGAAGGATCTGCGCAAAGCTGTCCATCATCACATTCTGTTGTCGCTCGAGCGCTTCTTCGAGCAAGATTTTGATGGGATCTCCTACCCCTCGTCTTTCTTCTCGTCTGCCATGGGAGGCCGTCGGGATTTGCGAGGCTGGTCTTGCAAAGGTTTGACCAATTCAAGCCCGAACTCCTTATATCCCGACCTTGTTGGGGACATGCAAAGAAAAACAAAGAAAAAGCAGATCGCTCTGATACCACTGATCCAGATTTAAACAGGAACGCAACAAATTACAGAGATAACCATATACACAAATATGTAGTGGAAATAATACTTCATTTCATTAATGAAAAATACTAAAATATGCTTACAATCAGAAATGGAAATAAATTAGCTAGGGCGATGTTAGCTTATCTCTGAGAAGAGATGTGATGGCTACATGCCTCTGAAACTGTTTACAATGAGCTCGAAGGCCTATTTATTGTTTGAGACACAATGAAAAAACCTCACATTCCAAAACTAACCCTAGGAGATGAAATGCCAAACTGTGGGCCCCGTTTGGGGGTAAGTTGGTACATCAACTTCCTGGGTTCGTAACTTTAGCATATGATCTCCGTTTGACACGTACAATAGCTCATTAGAAAGATCTATTCGAGCACTATCATTGTTGGAACAGGCAACATCAGTCCATTGCGTGGGCCCATGTTGCCCCTGGATTCCCCAAAAAACGTCGTTTAGGGCCTCAAAACGTCTCTGGAAGTTCAGGACCCGAAAAACTGCTAAAAATAGTAAGTTGTGCTAGAATTAAGGAAACTGAAAATGCTGAGAAAGACGCTGGTGGGGGTGCAGGTGGACTTGGCAAGTGGCCACCAATATCCACCTGGATCATGCATGGGGCCGTGAAAGCTCCTTTACATCAGACTCAGATAAGGAATTGGAACACTGGAAGAATAGATTGAACGATGTTTCTACGCTACAATGTAACCTGATGACCAAGTCACTTCACTACATATCGTCGGAGGTCAGAAGTGCCAGAAAAGCATCGCTTCCAAGCCTTGGACTTGGCACTGCTTGCTATGCCTGCAAGATGGTGGGGTATGCATAAAGACAATTTCGATGGATGGTGCAAATACAAAAGACTGATGAGGGTGTAGTTTGGTTGCCCAAAGGTGTGATTGACAGATAAATATGATGGGAGGAGTGGTCCACGTGATCACCTAGCAAAATAGACCAATGCTTATGGAACAGAACTACAAACAGAGTGGGTGAATTTGTTCTATCACACTTTAGACGATATCGATGAATTGGTACTTGGAGATAGAGCTCTACCATGGCACAAACGAATGGGATATTTTGAGATAGGGAATCTTGATGACATTTAGCTTTGAGGATGTATTCGAGTGCATTGATGAAGCCTTTCAGGAGATCAAAGTAGCGATCTTCAGAATCCTGCAAGATCCCTTTGATTTGATTAAACCAGATTGGACCACCCAGCTGCGCCATGCACTGGAGTGCTGCAAGGTGACTACTGAAGAAGAAGAGGAGGATTCAAGGAACATTAATATCCCAGAGATAGAAGGTCACCGTGAAGTTGAGGAGCTACAGATAGAGAATCGAGATATCTCCATGTCGCTAAAAAGGAGACGAGTGAACATCGGGAGAAAGGCAGAGCTGAAGTTTTCAAAGATAAGGGTCTACTCGGATGATGCTATGGTGGATAAGGTCATTGAATTGCTCCGCGAGTACTAGGATTTGTTCCCTAAAAAAAATTCAAATATGAAGGGGATAGTAGGTGATTTAGGAGTGATGAGGATAACGTTGAAACCAGATGCGAAGCTTGTGAAACAGAGGCCATATCACCTCAATACTAAGTAAAAAGAAAGGGTTTGCTTAAAATTGGAGAAAATGTTGGTAGCAGGAATCATTGAACCAATGGAAGAATCTGATTGGGTTAGTCCTATGGTAGTTAAGGAAAAAAAGTAGAAGGATGAAATAACAATATGCGTAGATCTTAGGAAGATGAATGAAACTTGTGTCCATGATCCTTTTCCAAATATTTTCACCTATGAAGTGTTGGATAATATTGGAGGACCGAAAGCATATTCAGTCACTGATGGGTTCTCGAGGTACCTTTAGATCAAGATCATACCAAAATATAGGAGTAAGATGACCTTCGTAACTAAATGGGGATGCTTACAGTATATTGTAATGCCTTCTAGACTGAAGAATTTGCCGAAAATCTTTTCACATGTAGTCGTCATGACATTCAAGGACTTCATTCACAAGTTCTTGGAGGTATATGTTGATGATTGGATGGTGTTTCGGCTAGTAAAATGCCATGTACCTAGTCTACACTTGATGTTGGATACATGCCGGATGTATCAGATTGCACTAAATTTGAAGAAATGTTTGTTCTATGTTCCCTTTGGATACTTGTTGGGTCTTGTAGTACGCAGACAAGGATTAATGGTGGATCTAGCTAAGTTCACGGTTATAATCAATTTGGAGGTGTCAAGAAGTTTCAAACAGCTTCGCACAACACTGGGGCATACTAGTTATTACCGAAAGTTCATCAAAAGTTATGTCGAGATTACCTTGTTGGTGGAAAAACTATTGAATAAGGATGCTACATTCTGTTGGAATGAAGAATGTCCGCAGAGCTTGGATGTGTTAAAAGAAAACATGGTCACCTCATCGATCTTAGTCTTCACGGATTGGAAGAAGGAATTTCATGTGCATGTAGATGCAGCTGTATTGTGTTGGGAGAAGTACTAATATAGGCTGGTGAGGGAGAGTTGGATCACCCTATCGCATTTGTAAGCAGGAAGTTATCTATGGCTAAGAAGAATTATTCAACGATAGAGCATAAAGATTTTTCCATTTTTTACGCACTCCAGAAGTTCAGACACTACTTGCTAGGCACAAAATTTAAGATGTATACAGACCATTCTACATTAAAGTACCTGGTCAAAAAGCTTGTGTTGCGTGGGGGGGGGATATGTAAATGGTTGATCTTGTTTCAGGAATATGAGTTTGAAGTCATTGTGAAGCCAAGGCGATTGAATGCAGTATCGGATCATCTGACGCTCATTGAAACAGGTGAGGAGCGCACTAATTTGGAGGAAGGACTACCTGACACACAACTCTTTGTGATACGCATAGCAGATAATCATTTTGTAGACATCATACTCTTTCTGACTACAGGAATGGCTCCAGAAGGGTACACTAGCCAACAAAATAAGGAATTGGTGGTGTGTGTGGCATATTTTTCTCTTATTGCAGGTCACTTTTATAAGATGGGAGCAAATGAAATATTGTGACATTATGTGCCTAAGTTTGAACGAAACAACATCCCAGTCGAAGCTCATGGAGGGGTTGCGAGAGGATATTATGCAAGAAAAGCAATAACGTAGAAGATTTTATGTGTTGGGTTGTGGTGGCCAACATTGCATAATGATTCCAAAGCTTATTGTAGGGCATGTGATGCATGTCAGAGGATAGGTAGGCCATCATGGAGGGATGATGTGCCTATGAATCTGAAATTTTCATTGCAGCCATTTGACAAATCGACAATTTATTTTGTAGGATCGATTCAGCCTTTAGGAAAGAAGATGACGCGTAGTATATCATCATTGTGACTAAGTATTTGACCAGATGGGTGGAGGCAAAACCTGTAAAGGATTGTACAAGGGAAATAACAGAAAAGTTCGTATTTGAATATGTGCTAACTAGGTTTGGTTTCCTGAAGATTTTCATGAGTGATCATGGTACGCATTTCCTTAACGAAATGATCAGCGCGATGTCAGAGTAATTCCAAGTTTATCATCAAAAGAGCACATCCTATCACCCTCAGGCTCATGGGATGGTGGAAGGGTTTAATAAGATATTGGAGAATGCACTAATAAAGTTTTGCAATGTGTAGAGTGTTGGGCCATTAATGTGCCATTACTATTATCACTTTTGAACACTTATCCCACCCATTTCCACTATTCTTCATTATATCATTTGTTATAATTTATCATTTAAATCCATTTTATAAATGATTTATGATCTTATGGATGAATATTATTTATTCTCCTTTATTTCTAATAAATTGATGATTATGAATGATTTTATCAATGATAGTTTCAATAAATTAGTTGTAACATTATTTACCATTTTTAACCTCCAAGGTAATTTCTAAATTGAAGATTTGACCATTAAATCTGCCAACTCAGAAATTCGTTGGAATAAGAAGTGACAGTTTTGCGGTTGAGATTTTGAGCAAATGAAGAAGAATTTGGAAAATCTGGAACATGGGTTTTGTCCGGAATGGACCCAATTAACTTTAGCGGAGAACGGTTTGGCCAAATTCGGCTTGTACTGAGAGAAATGCAGGGTTCTTTGAACACGATTTTCTCATATTTGTTGTTGCGGCTGTCCTCCAAATCTCAGCTGCAAAGCCAAATTCGTCTTTCTTTTGTTGATAGATGAATGAAAACATATCTTTTTGTTTATCAATTGGTTGGAAACAATCTAATTTTGTAATACAAATCATGTTGTACTTATCTTTATTGTAACTTCTCTCTGATCTCTCTATTTAAATGAAAACAGAGATCAGAGATGGGGCTGACTTCAGGATGACTTCAGGATGACTTTGGGGATGGAGAATTGAGGATTCAGGTTTGGAGATTCAAGAATGATGATGGATTATTCATGATAGGATAGGGATTGTTGCATTTCCATTGTAATTCTCAAGCTTTTGTTGTTGTAATGATTGCACAATTTGATGATTAATATATGATTTGGGAGTTGCTGCTCATTCTTCTCATCTGAAGTAGCCCAGCAGCATCTGCTGGCGGCTAAGGGCCCAGCAATTGGTGGATTGTGATGCTATTGTATATTATATCTTTAGTTCATGCATGGTTTGCTTATCAAGCTTTATTCAGTAATCTGGTATGTTTTGTTATTTTACATCATAGTTCTGTTATATTTGATTTATGTCCAACTGATTAATATCATTCTCTATGACAGGAATGTAGTATTGATTCATCTTGACTTGGTAACACATTGCTATTCTTTTAATCATTGATATAACGTTGCTGATCCTTACAGAATGTTATTGATGTTCAATTACAGCGTAACTGTGTTGTGACCTTCATAAATTGGTATTCCTGAATTCATCTTAGAGATTATATTTCCTGGCGATTGTTGAATCTATTGACGTTGTTGTTCCATTACAAAATACAATCGTATTCTTTATAACTAAGACTGATAATTGGATTACCATATCATATTACTATTAAGGTGTGCCGTGTGTATTTATATTTGACTTTCCAGCATTGTTTCATATTCCATCATTAATCAATGTTGTTCTATTTCCTTGTGCTGTTCGATTTATTCTTAGAGTAAAGATTGCTATTAATTTGGCTTTGTTGTTGTTCATTTCCATTAATTAAAGTTTGCTGTTCAGATTCCTTTAATTCTAGTTTGCTGTTCCATTTATGGCCGTTCCATTTTAGACTTGCTGTTCCATTTCCTATTTGCTGTTCTATTTTACTTTCTGTCGTTCCATTTACTTGTATTTGCTGCTTTGGTGTGAGAGAAGGTCCAAGGCTGTAGTGAGCCTCAGCAGTCGCTGCCTAGCTCCCAGACCTATGGTCCATGCTCTAATTTCCTTTCCATCAGTTTCTAGAGGGATGGGTTATCGCTTCCGCACCCTTGATTGATAAGTTACCTTGTGTGATTTTATCCTTTTGAAGCAATTTAGTAATGGTTTAGAATTAATTTACTTTTGTATTTTAAGCACTATACTGCAAAACATTACTCTTGAGTAAATAGCCGCCTCAGACTGAGTACACTCTTGAAATAAAAAGTCATCCCTGGGTTGATAATTAATGTGAAGTTAATTAGGAGTTTAAAAGACAACCTTTTTATCGCTCCACATTTTGGCGCCGTTGTCGGGGAGAGTGTAGCCATTTCTAAAGAGTAGTGTGAATCTGATGAGTGCCTGCTAGGGAAGAGTTGGATCTTAAAACCGAAAGGTAAGAACCTGAGTACAGAGCATGTAAAAGCGCTGCTCCCCCGTCTGCTTTCCAGCAGGACTGTTAAAGAACCTAGGGTAGAAATAGATGTTTGAATTTTTGTGTGAATGATTAGGAAAAAGATAGAAATTTTTAAAAATGAATCACATGATCTCACGCAAGTGGTGATGTAAGTACCACCCATTTCACTAACCGATTGACAGGAACATTTGAAGAAGGAGCCTCGAAGAAACACATGAAGAACATCTTCTATTATGGTAAGAAATGGCTCACGTTTCTACTTTTGAATTCCCTATCAAAGATCTAGGAGTGACACAAATGCACATAATTCCCCCATCATTACCAAATTTTCATGGTTTAGCAAATGAAGATCTAGATACATTCTTATTTGAGTTTGAAATACTCTGTAGAGGATATGATTATTGTACTTATGATCAAAGATTGAAAGTGTTTCCTCTTACTTTAAAAGGAGCAACTCTCTGATGGTTCATGAGCCTTGGTGGGAATTGCATCCAATCATGGGAGGACATGACAAACATATTCTTGAAGAAGTACCAAGACTATTGCAAATCCAATGAAGATATTTTCGGTATGATACAAGGGGATGATGAAAGTTTGGAGGAGTATGTCGATCGATTTCAATACAACTTTCAAAAATCAAAATATAAGCATTTGGAAAAAGAGATATTAAAAACCCTCCTTAAAGGGATCAAAGATAAATTTTTAGAACTCTTAAATCTGATAGGAAAAGGTGATGTTTTTCAGTTATCATATGATGATTTTTGTGAGTTGTGCATAAGGTATTCAAGAGGAATCTCCAAGGCTGGTAAGAATTCTAGAGATGTTTGTTCTTTCTTTTCCAAATCTGCTACAAGAATAAGAGACATAAGAGCTGAAATCAATGTGTTATTTGAAAATTTTAAAGTTGATTTTATTAGCTCTCTAAATGAAAAATTGGATGTTTTGCAGGTTCATAAAAATGAAGAAATTGATGAAGTGTTTTTCACTCATGACCAATAGGAGCATACCATAGATGGTTTTTCTTCCTTATCTAATTTGGAAGTGGCATATCAAAGAGGTAAGGATGCTGCAACAAGGTCAAAACCATGGAAATCATGGCCTACAGGTATGGTTCAAAACACTTCCTCTCCACTTTCTTACTTGCATAATCCATTATGGAATACTAATGTGTTAGGGCAGCCATGTCAATCTCAATATAACCACCAACAATTTTGTCTACAAGCTTGGCATGGTTCACCTTATGATTACATGACTACTCTCCCTCATCTTGTAGCACAAGCACATTATCCATATTCTCCACCGGCTTTTTTGCAACATTCTGCTTGCATATCATATTTATACACTCAACCCAATCAACCACATCATCACAATGCTCCATTCTTTACACATTTTCCTGCTCAACTATTTCCACACCCTCACCACAATAAACCAGTACAACATGTTTACAATGTTGAACTGCCAAATTTACCCACCCTTCGCACCCATTCTATCTCACATGTGTTATTAAAGAAAACCTACAATGAGATTCAGAATGTTTCAAATGCAAAAATTGTAGAAGCTATGGAGGAAAATGAGATTTCTTTTAGTATGCATCAATAAGCTATTTTAAAAGCTCAAGAACTTCATGATATGATGGCTATGCGAAATAAAAAAAGTAAAGGATATATTGAAGATTGGTTTCACTCCATCATTTGTTTGCAACATCACTCTATGCTTCAACAGTTTTTGATACCATTTTTTTAAGGGAAGTTGGCTTCTCATACCCTAATATCCATTAACATGCATTTTTCAAATTTCTGTATGTGCATACGTGAAGCCTTATTTCGAAAATGGCTTCACTAGAAGTACTTATATATGTAGTAATATTCATTTTTCAAATCAAAATAGGTTAGTGTAGAAAATAAAATAAATAAGGGAATAAATAAATGCATTTTGTTTTTTTATGTAAAACTAGTTGTCTTTTTGTTGCAACATGCTATGCAAATCAACATTGGTGATAATTTTTTTTAATTCATTTGTGTATGTAGATGATTTATAATAGAAATAACAATTCTACAAACACTTATATTCATTTTTATCATCAATATGAAAAAATACTTGAATATCATTTTTTTGGCTTGTGGGCATGATGAGATTTCTGGAAAAACAGTTGGGACAATCATGTTTTGAGGGACCAAAAGGGAATATTTTTAAAAAATGTTTCTATCCTAATCAGCCCTTGATGTCTACTTTCCAACTCAATTTGAATCACTCAATTTGAATTTGAAATGAAAAAGTTAGAACCAAAACATTGACCGGATGTCTAGGGCAGCTCAGGAACAGAGTTAGGACAGTCAGTTTTTGGAAGCCTAAATGAATAAATTTTTAGAACCTGTTTCTATGGTAGATTTCCCTATGAATATAGTTTACAATTCAATTGGAATTACTCATTTTTGATATCGTATGAGGAAGTTATGATCAAAATATTGACTGTCTATCGTAAATCAGCACTCTTAAAACTCTGTCTTTCCGGCTGTTCTTTACAGTATTTTACCTATCAATTCTTCTTTTCTTCAAAACATGTTTCTATTGGAGATAAATAAATGAATATACTTTAATTTCCACCTTGAATCATTCGAATCCGACATCAAACAAAAACTTTATACTTGAAATATCAATTGTTGGTCTAAGTTGGGTAAGCGAAAATGACTTTGTTATGCAGATTGTTGTAACTAAAATTAACATATCATATCATTGAATGTTTAAAACCTGTTTCTATTGTAAATAAACCTTTGAATTAGATTTCATCTGGCTTTGGAATCACTCAATTTGGACGAAAAATAAAGAAGTTGTGATTAAAACACTGCTGATTAGTATGGTCGACCACTGCTCTCCTGCGGGTGACAAATAAATTTTACTTTGTTATTTTCTCTATGGATTTGTTATACAGAGTAACTACTTGTTAGTTTTTTGCATAATTCTTGGATTAAAGGAGCCTATACACCTCTCTTTCTCTATGATTTAATGTTTTATTGCAGGTAGATACTCGTTTTTTGCAGGTCCTAGGAGCAAAAGAAGGTCAATTTATGGACGAGTGATTTTGATAGAAATTTTAAATGAAACAAAGGAATTTCATCCAACTCATTACCCAACGGACTCATAATAGAAGAAATGAAAAATTGATTTCCATTTGAAGATTCATGTCATGTCTTTGCTGCCAAAACATTTTTCGAATTTATCATTTTTTTATATAACATCATAGCTGTTGTAACTTAATTTATTTATTTACATCCTATTTTTTGTTGTTTCTTTTCTAATTTCTCTTATATTTTGTGTTTCAGGTGTTGCTTCATTCAAAGTTTACCTCATTCTCAGCATCAATGTAGTGAACAACTAAATCATTCTTTGCGTGCTTGCATTTTATGATTGTGCATTTTGCTGTTCTTTTCTGAAGGGGCAACATTTGTGTGCATTTTTGTCGTTCCTGCTGTTCCTTTTTCAAAGGGACATCATTTTTCGTTTTGCTATTCATTTCTCAAAGGAATAACACTTTTTGGGTCAACTGTTCATTTTGTTGTTCCTTTTTCACGGTTCATTTTTCTGTTCCTTTTCAGAATGGAACAACACTTCTGCACTTTCACGATTTGCTGTTCCTTTTCGAAATGGAACAACACTTCTGCACTTTCACGTTTTGCTGTTCCTTTTCGAAATGGAATAGCACTTCTGCACTTTCACAATTTGTTGTTCCTTTTCGAAATGGAACAACACTTCTGCACTTTCACGTTTTGTTGTTCCTTTTTTGGAATGGAACAACACTTCTGCACTTTCACGTTTTGCTGTTCCTTTTCGAAATGGAACAACACTTCTGCACTTTCACGTTTTGCTGTTCCTTTTCGAAATGGAACAACACTTCTACACTTTCATGATTTGTTGTTCCTTTTCGAAATGGAACAACACCCCTGCACTTTCACATTTTGCTGTTCCTTTTCGAAATGGAACAGCACTTCTGCACTTTCACGTTTTGCTGTTCCTTTTCGAAATGGAACAACATTTCTACACTCTCACGTTTTGTTGTTCCTTTCTAAATGGAACAACACTTCCGCACTTTCACGTTTTGTCGTTCCTTTTTGAAAAGAATAGCACGTTGACACTTTTCATTTTTGTTGTTCCTTTTCCAAAGGAACAACACCTGCGTTTTTTTTGTTCATTTTCCAAAGGAACGACACTTTTGATTTTTGTTGTTCCTTTTCCAAAGGAATGACACTTGCATTTTTTGTTCTTTTTCTAAAGGAATGACACTTTTAGTTTTTGCTGTTCTTTTTTCCAAAGGAACGACATGTGCATTTTCACGTTTTTGGTGTGTATTTTTGCTTTTTTTGGTATGCATTTTCTTTGTTGTTCCCTACACAGAACACCATTTTCTTTTTTAGTGTTTTTGCTATTCCTTAAAAAAAAAAACAACACTTTGGGAGTATTTTTAAGAGCAATCCTTCCTTTCTCTTATGGGATTATTCCTAGTTCATCTCAACCACATTTTCCTGATTCTCTTTCATGGCATGAAGTACACTACTTTTATGAGGACAAGAATTATGGATTCTTTTGAAGCAAGTTATTATCATTCAAGTTATGATCTTTAACAGGATAGTTCCTTGATGATAGATTTTTTTCAAAAAGGACACAATTATTTATATACTACTTTACTGCATTGTTTTCTATTGAACATGATATTGATTGATCATCTTAATACCATGCTGGTTCCACCCTTCCTGGTTATAAATCTTCTCTGTCTGTAAGAAATGAGATTATGGGTATATTTTTTTTGTATTGACATGTTCAACTTCTTCAACCATCCCTACTCTTAAGGAGTATTGAGCCTCCCTCTTTTTATCATAAAAATATGTAATAACAACAAAATTTTATTCGCAGATAGAGGATAGGGGGTCTCATTACGAGCCAGCCTACCATGTTCATAAGGTTGTAACAAAGTGACATTCCCATTATGGCCACCACACCAGGATTATGATCCATTAGATAGCCAAATTATCCTTGGAATAGGAGGTCTCATCACGAGCCGGCCTGATCACTTTTGCTACATCCTAGTGAATGGGAGTGTGGTTATCTGGTTACCACGTCAGCACACTTATCTCTTCCATAGAACAGCGCTGAAACTCTCTAGTTATAAATTGAGGATTATGGCTCATATGGGTTAAAAAACAACCCTGCCGAGGCTATGGATGCCTGCTAGTAGCAACAACTCTGCTTATGGTATTGAAGTTATATCTTTTCGTCAATTATTATTATAATACCCCTTTCCTATTTTCTTTTTATCAGAGAAGTTATTTCCTTAACTTTTTCCCTATTTTGAACCTTTACGCATGATAAATTATTTTTTGATCAATCACATCCTTTTCAGCTAGAATATCGTTAGTAAGCATCTTTTTGGCATATTGTTGTCCTTTTTATCTTTTCATAACTTATCATCAATCCAAAGCGTCCTATCTTTTATTCATAACTATCTTTATACACTCTGCTCTCATTATAACCATAACTCTCATCGTCCTATCATTGATTTGTGTACTCTACCACTGTATTTTTCATTCCCTTGCCTTGCCATCAGCACGACCCCTTTCATATGCTTTATGGTTATGGAACCCATTTTTCCAATTGGAGGGGGGAATGTATGCATTATGGGATTGCATGCGATATGATTACTGCACTTTGCCATACCTTGTTGATTGGACAACATATTAGTATTGCATGTATACATAAGTTTTTCTAATTGAAATTTTTGCATGCATCTTATCTGTTGCTATTCAAGGTAACACTATGGATTCAAGAACATTGTATACAAAATAGTGCTTTGTTTACAGGAGAATAACAAGTATGGATAGAATTCTATTCACATCATGACCACATGATTGCCACTAATAGAAGAGGCTCGAGCACCTCGTGAACGTGAACAATTCTTCAGACATTATGTGCTTACCTAGATTCCACCTTTTGCATCACCTTCAACACCAACTTTACCTACATCAGCTTCAGCAACTGCCAATACATATATGTCATTCCACATTTTTCTTTTGGAGGTAAAACTTGAGGTAAAATAGCATAAGTTTTTGATTTATTACGAATTTAGGAGAATTTCATGAAAATCCATTTTGAGCATTATTTATCATCCTTCATTTCATAGTTTTTACCACTTCCCATTTTTCAGCGGCATATCATCTTTCGGTTTGGGGGAGTGTCACTTTCATTTATTTATTTCTTATGACCATGTCATTCTTATTCTTTATCATCCATTTATATTCTTATTCATTCTCAGCGCCTCCCTTATTCCATGTTGTTTTACACCAAGCATAGAATTCAACAGATAGTAGCCACCACCTCTCTTTGTTTTCTAGTATCGCATGAGGGCATGCTAATTTTTCAAAGAGGGGGAGGAATTGCTACGCATGATGGATGTTTTCTATTTTCTTTCTCATTTAAGGCATGCAATTTCAGTCATACAATTTCAGTGTAGAAATTGATTTCCATAATGTTTTTAAAACTATGAACTCAATTCTTGTGATCTCTAGGAAAAACAGACATACTATTAAAATACACATACCTAGATAAATTCAAGATAAACTGGTTCATAAAATTTCGGAAATAATGCACTCTCACCTACAACCATTTTGTTTATATCTCATGATCCGTGCATCACAACGATCTGATTTTTGGATCATAAAGGCATTCATATATTATAAATTTACTTGCCACATTTCAACAAAAGTTGGTTTGTAGTTTTTGGGAAAATGGTGAATGAAGGTTGTTGTCATTTATATCATATTTTGCTGCAACTTCATTGTTATGCCTTCATCAAGATTACTAAAATTGAATATTCATTAAGTGAGGAAGAATTCATTTGTTCTATCTATTTCATGAGCTGAGATGAACATATTTTTTTTATTGCTTGGTTAACACATGGTTTTTGTCTTTGGGTTGCATGAAGACATGCTATATTCAGTTTTCGTGCATTGGGACATGCAACATATTGAGTGTGGGGGTATGTTGGGACCATTAATTGCATTACTATTATCACTTTGAACACTTATCCGCCCATTTCCACTATTGTTCATCATATATTTGTTATAATATCATTTAAACTTCCATTTATAAATGATTTTTGTCTTTTGGCATTGAATTTATTTACTCTCCTTTTTTTCTCATAAATTGATTGATTATGAATGATTTTTCTCAATGATAGTTTCAATAAATTAGTTGTAAACATTATTTACCATTTTTAACCTCCAAGATAATTTCTAGATTGAAGATTTGACCATTAAATCTGCCAACTCAGAAATTCACTGGAATAAGAAGTGACAGTTGTGCAGTTGAGATTCTAAGCAAATGAAGAAGAATTTGGAAAATCTGGAACATGGGTTTTGTCCAGAATGGAAACAATTAACTTAAATGAAGAACGGTTTGCCCAAATTCGGCTTGTACTGAGAGAAATGCAGGGTTCTTTGAGCACGATTTTCTAAGATTTGTTGTTGCGGCCGTCCTCCAAATCTCAGCTGCAAAGCCAAATTCGTCTTGCTTTTGTTGAGAGATGAATGGAAACATATATTCTTGTTTATCAATTGGTTAGAAACTATCTAATTTTGTAATACAAATCATGTTGTACTTATCTTTATTTTAACTTCTCTCTGATCTCTCTATTTAAATGAAAACAGAGATCAGAGATGGGGATGACTTCAGGATGACTTCAGGATGACTTTGGGGATGGAGAATTGAGGATTCAGGTTTGGAGATTCAAGAATGATGATGGATTATTCATGATAGGATAGGGATTTTTGCATTGCCATTGTAATTCTCAAGCTTTTGCTGTTGTAATGATTGCACAATTTGATGATTAATATATGATTTGGGAGTTGCTACTCATTCTTCTCATCTAAAGTAGCCCAGCAGCATCCGCTGGCAGCTAAGGGCCCAACCACTGATGGATTGTGCTACTGCTGTATATTATATCTTTAGTTCATGCATGGTTTGCTTATCAAGCTTTATTCAATAATCTGGTATGTTTTGTTATTTTACATCACGGTTCTGTTATATTTGATTTATTTCTAACTAATCAATATCATTCTCTATGACAGGAATGTAGTATTGATTGATCTTGACTTGGTAACGCATTGCTGTTCTTTTAATCATTGATATAACATTGCTGATCCTTATGGAATGTTATTGATGTTCAATTACAGCGTAACCGTATTGTGACCTTCATAAATTGGTATTCCTGAATTCATCTTAGAGATTATATTTCCTGGCGATTGTTGAATCTATTGACGTTGCTGTTCCATTAAAAAATACAGTCGTATTCTTTATAAATAAGACTGATAATTGGATTACCATATCATATTACTATTAAGGTGTGCCGTGTGTATTTATATTTGACTTTCCAGCATT